>PVIA01001719.1:144737-254880 GCA_004024845.1 Tonatia bakeri | reverse complement strand
TTTTTTTTTTTTTTTTTGGTTTTGTCGCACCTGTTACAGTAGGGGGCAGAGCCTTAGGTGTTCACCAGGGTGGGGCACCCCGTCGCTGGGTTATGATGTTGTATGTGGGGGCAGTTTCGAGAAGGAACAATGGTGGTTGCTCTGTTCTCCATGGGACCTCAATCCCTTCTGCTGCTTCCCCCAAGCAAACTGGGCCCCTCTGGTGCCAATTCCCATGTGGGTGGGCTTGTGCACGTCATGGGACCCTCCAAGGACCTCTCCTGTGAGGCTGGGTGTCTCTCCCTGCGCCTCAACGTGCACAGGCGTCCATGATCAGTGTCCCAAGGCTCTATTTCCCAGGGCTGGGATCCTGAGTTGCGCGCACTGCCTTGCTTTACAATTGCCGCCTCACTGGGTCTGCGGGTGCCATCCCTCTGCCGGGGCCTGCCAGCTGCCGCAAGCGCATTCAGGGTCCACTCACTGCGGTCTTGCACTCCCCAGATGCCTTACACACCCTCGGATGCTTTATGTGCCTGGTCCCAACTCTGATCTCCGCACTGTGACCCGCGCCCAGCTGTCCGACTCCGCCCCTCCTGCCGGTCTGGATGAACAGGTCTATTTCAACTTCTTGGTTGTCCGACTTCCACTGAAATCAATTTTCTGTCAGTTTTGGATGTTATTCTGCTTCTAAATTGTTGTTCCTATCTTGGGTATGCGTGGAGGTATGGTGCATCCATCCATGCCTCCATCTTGGCTGGAAGTCTGCTAATATGCAGTATCTTTTAACATGATGAAGATGCAGTTACTTGACGCTAGATATCTGCTGTTTTGCAGCCTGTTTACTGGCTACCCTCTAGAATAAGGCATAAAACAGACAAGCACATTTTTCAACTGGCCTTTTACAATAAAAATCAAACTGCTGGACAGCAAATGATAATACCGTGATTATTCAGGTTATTTTAAGTCCGACTCCCATTAACCTCCAATGTAAATTTAAATTAATTTGTGAAGCTGGTAAATGTTTGGCATGCAAACACATAGTTATTATGAGTTTAAGTTAATTTTAATGATTTCCAGAAAGTTTAACAAAAACTGTAAATGAAGGTTATTCTGGAAATGTGATACCTAAATACAATCAACTTTTTAAGTAAAAAATATAATTTATTAGTAGAAACTAATAATACAGCATGTGTTGAATTTCTGATATGTATGTTTTGATAATTAAGTTAGTATTTTTCAAACTACCTGGTAGACATAAAGTTGTCATGGGGAAAGGTGGAAGTGATATGGATAAAGGCTGCTTCATTTTCTAGCCACCTTTGAGACCTATGTTCAACTTTAATGCTTTCATCATGAAATGGCAGAAGGACAGAAAAAGACTTGGAAGGATATCAAAGCATTTAGACCTACCTGAAACTTGGCTTTCCCCAAACATGCCTAGGAATAGGACTGCTGTGTTTAGGCTGCAGTTTTTGGTAATCCTGTGTAGAGTCTAACCTCACCTAAGTAATGTCACATTGATTTAACCATAAGTCAATTGGACTTCAAGAATGTCTGCACTTTTATATGATTAGACAGAATACAAAATTATCTAGAATATATTGACTCAATGTCAAGGAACAGATCCTTGTACCACGTTGCCTAGAATCTAAATAGACACTTCATAAATGTTTGTGAAACTTTATATAACTCATGTGTAAATGAATAAGTGATTTGCAATTGCTGATGGATTTGAAATATAGAGTCCAGAATTTTAATATATCCATAAAAGTAACCCTCTTGATTTTTTTAGAAGCCTAAAGGCATCACATTCTACTTAAGAACATACTATTTTTAGAGTCATTAACCAACCAACTTACTCTGGGTACTTATTTGAATTAACAAACCCAGTTGACCTGGGACAGTTTTGAGAGACTTTGTGGAATATGCTGTGCCATTTGAATAGGGAAACGTGGCTAGATTTATTTTTGAGAACATGCTTTTCATTTGGCATTATGGATTTATTTGGTGTGTCTAGCCTTTTAAGGGAACTGGGTACATACAACATCTATTCAAAGGGGCAGAACTTTCTTTGATCATTCTGAAGTATTTTTATTACTTAATATCTTTCTTATTATTTAAAACTACTTAAAATGTGTGTAAGGAGACTGGGCATAAATCCCAACTAAATTAATAACTGGAATCAGAGGAAAAAGTCCTCTGATCCCCCTCATTTTTCTGAAACCTTTAAGTAGTGTATTTTTATTCTTTTGTTATCCTTCAGCAGAAAACAAACATCAAGCACCCTTGGACCCCCTCTTGTTAACGGGGACATCCATTTTGCCCTATAAAATAATGGGGAATGTTGGTACTTTTAACCATATCTTACGCCTGGGGGCATTTAATGGCCTGTGTCCCCCTCAGGCTTTTCTTACTCTGAGGTAATAAAGTTGGGCTCCAAGAGAGATGCAGTTACTCTTTCCACCAAGTAGAGTATCATTTGATTTACCACATTGCTGTGCAAAATGGCACCCTTGCGGCTGGAAAGGCGCGGAGGGGAGAATGTGACATTAAACACTAATCGCTGCTGCTACTACTAACATTAGTGCTGCTGCCAAAGCGAGTGTGGCTTCCCATTCTGCTCCTTCTATGAGACCGCGGTCAGCATGGGTCACCCCGTGGACAGTCCACCGCCAGGCTAGCCCGTGGGAAGCAGAGAGGCCAAGCTGACCGCTGAGACAATCAAAATCTCAGGCTCTAATGTGCTCCATGTCACCTGAACCACAGTTTGCCTCCTTCACCCAGAAATGCATTATAAATCCTCACGAATCCTAACAGGATACTGTTGCGTGTAAGTAAATTTTTAGATATTTGACATGCCAACTTTTCCTCCTTTCAGGAATTGGGATGGAAACTTTGTAAAGTGGTCCCATACACTGTGTGCTTTCTTAAAGAATATTTACCCCAAAATTCAACCTGTGTCTCAATGATTCAGAACCACCATGGTTAACGATAGTTATTGCCTTGTGTTATAAAATGGCAAAGCCCCCAAAGGCCATTCCACATGTGCCATTCATGTCTGGCTATTGGGCTTTTTGTTTTTGTTTTATTCTGCTCTTTACAGTTTTCCTGATTTCTTCCATCTTTATCAGGCTTTTCACTTTTTGCTGAGATCATTATATCATACTTTTGTAGGTGAATCTGATTTCTGAAGGCAAGAAAATTTCAAAAGAAAAACTTTTAGGTAAAGAAGGGCTTGGAAAATAGAAATAACTGGGTTTTCTGATAACCATGGGACATCTATATTAGTTCCTTGCAAGCCTTTTGTGGCTTTTTGTCTGATTCTTAGCTATATTCCATATTGTTGAGGTTTCAAAAAAAGTAGCATCCAATTAAGTAAAATCTTAGCTCGTGTGACTTAAAAATCTGTTTTCAATGTGTTATTTTCTCTTTCATTTTATAGTTTTTGTTTTTCCTTTTATTGGTAGTATTTTCCTAAAGACCTCTTTGGATCCTTTCTAGAAGCAGATACGTATCATTTCTATTTGCCCTCTGCCTCTTGTGTGTGTACCAGCGTGATATTGTGCGTGAACACAAAGGTGTGTGTGTGTGTCTTTATGTCTCCGTGTGTGCTCATATGTGTGCATTGTCTTTTTATTCAGAAGACACTGTTTGCTAACCATGGTCTGTTTGAAGGGCAGGAGTGAGTCTGTCATTGTCAAGGACAATCACTTGCTTATTGTGGTCTGCACCTCCTGGAGGTTTATCGCTTTTGCCCGGAGCCCCGCACTACACTAGGGCTGACTCTGGGATGGCCGGCTTTCCTCACTGTAGATGTCTGCACTGTGTGCAAGTTTTTATGAGGCCTGCCAGTCTCCACGTTAACATTCATATCAACATATTAGGAAAAGTACTATTCTTGGGAGTCTTTAGGAATACTTGAGTACTCATGTTGTCTGACCACTTAGCAAACGCACATAACAAATTATTTCCTGCTGTTGTTACCATACACCATTGTACCTTGTTGTAAAGAACTATGGTTATCATCCTTGGATGAAACTTAGCTAAATCAGTTCTTTCCTCTTTCAGCTGATCGTATTTACTACAGGAAAAGGCAGCATATAATGGACTTACTCCAATGTAAAAAATTGGCTTTATTGGAGAATCATAAAAATTTAGCATTATAAGGGACCTTAAAAATAATCCTAACAAAAATCCTATAGAATGGATATTATTATCCCAGTTAGATAAAAAAATACTGAAACCAGGAGTAGTTCATTCATCCTGCCCAATCTTATAATTATTAAACAGAGAAGTCATTGTGTGAAACTAGGTCTATTTGATGCTAAAAACCAGGCTCTGTCCTCTGTTATACTGCACCATGCCTCTCCCATGTAGAAAAAAGTATTTTTATTTGTTGTCAAAACTCATTTAGCTGGGTTAGTCATTTCCAGCGACACGTTAAGACCAGCCTGTCCCTTTTCAGTAATGACCTAATCTTTTTTTATTCTTTTACTCTTTTCCACGCACTGATGCCTGGCTGTCACAAGGGGAGGCAAATTCGTGAATTAAGTCTGCTCTTTCAATGGCACAGTGTGAGTTCATGGAACTGGGATATAAAAACATGTGGAGAAACAGGGAGCAAAGTACAGCTGCCTCACAGAAAGCTGCTCTAAGTGATAAAGGTGGCAGTCAGCTCTGGGTCAGTTCAAGCCAAAAAAAGTAGATCTGCCATGTGAGTTGGTCATTATTTGTGGATTTTCTATTTGATTTTTTTCAAATACTATGCTGCCTTTCAAATAAAAAGTAAAAATTTATCTTGTAGACTATGCTTGAAAAGGTTACCCACAACTTAGAATATGAATATTTTTTTCAAACTGCCACTGTTAAGTTATATGCAACCACATGATCCTTAAAAAGCTTCTCTAACAAAAGTGGACATGATGCTACCTTTGTCATGGCCCACCTATCTATATTTTTACTATTAAAACATCCATAATCAAAGTTCCTCCCAGTTCACTACGAGTGTGACACGCACTGGAGATCGGGAGCATGTCCGTCCTCACCCACTTACTCAATGGGAGTGTGAGCCTGTGGCAGACTGGGATATACAAACAGAAAACTGACTGAATCAGATCTTGTAAAATTATGTTACATCTTTGAAACCATTCAGCAGAGTGAATAATTTTCCTTAGTCTCTTATATGCTGAAAGGGAATAAAATCATAGGGCTGCATTTGGGGCCATCTGAAGATTATTAAATCATACAACTTTTTTGATGCACACTAAGATAATAACTATAAAAATGTCAAATGCCTTACTGAAGAAAGTTTGAAGCATAGCAAACTAAAAAAAAAAAAAAAAAAAAAAAAAAAAAAAAAAAAAAAAAAAAAAAAAAAAAAAAAAAAAAAAAAAAAGCAACAGCAGCAATAGTAAAAGTTCAACCTTGAAGACTTAAGCAATAGGGACTCTCAAAAATGTCAGACTGAAAAAACTGGACCCAGCCTGACAGACCCACAGAAACATATGCAGAGCAATAATCATTTCGATAGCATGCTGTTCTCACATGGCAGCCCACTCTGAGGAAGTTCAAGTGAAACAGAGCCACATTGGAACAGATTGGTCAATGTTTCAAATAAAGGTTAAAGCACTGAAGATTGAGTGTGTGTAGCAGAGAAGCAGAGAAGAAAACTATAGAAAGAGCTGGTGAATTCTAAATGGCCCAGACATCCAAAGGGTAGCGCTGTGTGGATTGGCTAAATACTTTCTTAGCCCTTTATTTAACCTTGGCTGTTTAAGCAAGAGCTGACCATCCAGTTGCAGCTAGAAACTAAATGCTGAGTGCCTGAAGTTCAGAAATTACTCTGGAGGGAGACCACTGAATTTTAAGTATTATTTTCAGCATTAGCTTAGCTTTCATTTTTAAACAGTTGTTCAAAAGACTGATATGTTCATTCTTAATTATCCCTGCTCCAAAGCAGTTCTGTCCCCTAGAAATAAGTACATCGTAATGAAAACTTACACAAATGCCAAGCTCAAATGTTTTCCTTTTGCAAACAATGCCAGCTCCAGAAACACATTACAAACAGCTGAGACTGTGAATTTTCTGTGGCTAGAACAAGAATGTTCACATATCAAAGGTAACCTATTCCACTGTAAGAAAGCATTTTTTAAAAAAATGTGTATCAATTGGTTCTAAAGAAGTTGTTCATAATAGCAAACCACATGGTAAACTTGGGGTGGAAGGAAAAAACAAATAATCATTTTGTGAAAATATTCACCTTTTCATCAATTGTAGGTAAATGATCAACATCCTCTTATAAGCACCTCCTTATGAATTTTTACAGGGAGAACTGTAGGGAGTTCCAAAGGAAAGAGACAGCAGAAATTACCACTCATAAGGAGCTCACTGTGTATTCAGACGTACAGCAAATAAACATTCCACAAGAATTTTAACCTTGTATAGTTCTCATATATTTTGATAAGAACAGAATCTCCTCCAGAATAAACAAAGAGACAGCATTTATGGAACACTTGTAATATGCTAGGGGCTGTGCTTTATGCTTTGCATACATTCTCTCAGTTTATCAACGCTGTAAGGTCAACACTATTATTATCTCCATTTACAGATAAGAAAATTGAGGCTCAGGGAGGCTAAGAAAATTGCAATCTGTCACTAAGTGGCAGCATGGGATTTGGGAACCCAGGCTGTCTGGTTCCCAGGCTCTGTGTACTTAACCACTAAAAAAATTTACTAGGAAGAGAGGTATTTGAATACAAATTAATTTTGTTCCCTTTGGCCAAGAAGACTGAATTCAGTGAAATGACCACAACATCAATATAAGGGCATATTTAGGAATTTTTCCCAAACGTAGAAACATATTTTCAAATGATCTTGTCCAGCTAAAATTTAGTCAGACACTTCACCAAAACTGAGGTAACACCAGGTGAATGAAAGCCTATTTAGCTTGGAATTAACTTGAAATATGCAAATTTAATTTCTATTATTAATTCACTCTTGCAATGGTCAGAATTTTTCTTAAAACACTAGTATTTTAAGAGAGTTTTAAAGAGTAATAGAAAAACCGCAGGAGAATAAACTTTCAATAAAAACAGAGATGGTCAGGATTAAAATGCTTTACTATATATAGAAACATAAAAAACGAACAGGCATTTTTCAAACTAACTTGTAAGCCCAGATTCACACCAAATGCATTCAAAACTGCTTCCTGCCTGCCCAGGCAAGATGGCCTGTAAACAAAGCCGAAACACTCTGTGATATGCTGCTGAGGGCCTAAGATTTCTCCTGCAGTTCAAACCAGAGGCACCACATGCCCATCACCTGAAATCTGTTCCATGCCAAGATCCTCAGAAGCCCATGTTATTACTTAATCTGGCTGCATAATAGTAATTTAAATGTGCAGTTGTGTTATTTGATAAAACCCCTGCTGATATTAAACTACATTATGGTTCAGTCAAATTATGGCTGTTCTGCTGAAACACACACTCGCTCGCCCATGAACATATATGTACCAAACAGTGTCTGATGGTGGTGGTAAAAATAAGCTGCAAAGCAGGAGTTGTAGTACAAATACTCAAGAAAATGGCGAATCACTCATCTGTAACAGATTCTTTTCAGTAGGTTTTGTGCTCCCAAAAACAGTGGCTTTCAAACTGTTTTGACTGTCACCCATAGCAAGCAATCCGTCTAACATTGCACCTAGAACACACACACATAGGCAATTGGAACTAATTTCAGAAAGTAATATTCTTACTATATACAAAATACCAATTTCTAGTCTATTTCACTTTTAAAATTGTTGGCTACAACTCACTAATTTGATTTCATAACCAACTAATGAGTCACAGCCAGCAAGTTGAAAAAATACTACCCTAAGATATTTAACTGCCAGGTAGGATGTTTAAGGATAGACAAAGGGAAAATAATTCTTTGTGTTGGTGGCCAAGAGAGTATTCAAGATAAAGGAAAAATAGTATTGCATCCTCTAGACAGATGGGAAAACTGAGGGGAAAGAGGAGAGTCCTTTGTTTGCTTAGTCACTTAGTCCCTAGGACAATCCTCATACGAACTGAATCCTTATTGTGGTGCTCAGCCCACACTGTCGAGCTTTCCTATAACTAAAGTCAATGACGGTGACTACTGGAGGGAAAGCGCGGTGGGGGAGGTAGAAGAAGGCATGGGGGGGATAAATGGTGATGGAAGGAGGCTTGACTTGGGATAACGAACACAATGCAACATACCAATGATGTATTATAGAAATGTACACCTGAATCTTATACAATTTTATTAAATAATGCCACACTAATAAATTCAATAAAAAAGGGGGTGGGGGAGCAATGAATCTTACCCATTCACCTACACACAGAGCAGGCTCTATGAACTTTGTCTGCCATAAGAACATCATTGACCTCAATGGGCACTGCAGCATGGGTGATGCTGAAGCTGGGCAGGACCCGCAGCTGTGGCGGGGAGTAAGTGAAAACACTCTGGAGTGAGGCTTCAGAGGCTTTGTTAGAACAATCTTTTGAATTGAAAAACTTAAATAGTTGAGACTATAATTAAAATAGAGGTGTGGAGTTGTATTTCTGATTATTTTCTTTTTTCAGAGACTCATATGAAAACATTCCGAACATACACAACATAAAAACAATGATAAAATAAAGTCTCATATATCCAGATTCAATAATTAACAAGATTTTGTCATGCTTGTATATATATATTCTCTAGGTTGTGGTTGTTCTTGCTAAAGTATTTTAAAGCAGATCCCAGATACAATTTCACCCTTACTTGCTTAGATGTAGCTCTAAAGTATATTTTTTTATATAACCACAATATCATTATTGTACTTAAAAAATTAACACTCATCTAGAGTCCTTCAAAACACAGCCATATTCAAATTTACCAGACTCTCAAAAAATCATTTTCATTAAGTAGTTTCCTAGAATCAGGATGTAAAGAAGGTTAGCACACAACCCTTGGTTAGCACGTGTCTGAGTTTTTATAGTCTAGAGTAGCTCTCTTCTTCAATCCCAAGCTTAATTGTATTGTAGAAATTTGATTTACTGAAGAAATCAGATAAATTTCCTTGTAAAGTGTCCCACATTCTAGATTTATCTGTTTAGTTTCTCAAGAATCATTTAATATACTTCTCTACCTACATATTGTCCATGAACTAGTATTTACCTTTAAATGCTTGGTAAGATCCCAGTTCAACATTCTTTGGGGGGGTGAGAACATTTCGTAAGCTGTGCTACTTATTATGTACACCATGCCAGGAGGCACATGATGTTACCTTGCTCCACTGTGAAGCTGTGATTGATCAGTGAGTTCAGGTGGTGACAAACTGATCCAGCCACGGGAAAATTCTGTCAATATTTCATCTAATGGTTTAATTCTCTGATGACTTTGCATGAATCAATTGTTTCACAAGGGTTTGCAAAATGGTGGTCTAATTCTTCCCTCTATATACAATTATTAGCTATAATTCTCAAGAACATCTCAACTAGATTGTTTAGAAACACAGAAATATGATTACTAAAGGGAAGGCAGGATGAACGCTTAGGTCTTTCTCTTTAACTGCCGATTTTCAGAATAATAATTTTGAAAACAATGAGGATTTACTTTTTTAAAAGATTTTATTTATTTATTTTTAGAGAGAGGGATAGAAAGGGAGAAGCAGAGAAAGAGAGGGAGAGAAACACGGGCTGGATGCCTCTCACATGCCCCCAGCTGGGGACCTGGCCAGCAGCGCCAGCGTGTGCCCTGACAGGCATCAAACCCATGACCTTTCGGTTTACCAGCTGATGCTCAATCAGTCCACTGAGCCACACCAGCCAGGGTGGATTTTCTTTTTGTTTTATTTCAAGTGTATGGATTGTCATGTATTCAGTGTGTTTCAAATACTTATAATCAGAATTATTTTTGATAATCTAATTGTTGCATCTTTAGATTTAGCCATGTCCCTTCACATTCTTTTGTGTCTATTTAACAAGACATCATTAGGATTTTTGATGTCTCTTTCCTTACAGCTAATACAAGATGTCCCATGCACACCTTGTATCTCTGGCCTCATTTCCAGAATGACTCATTTTTTCAAAAAGCTCTGATACCTTCTAGTGAAAAACCTGATTCCTTGTAGTGAAAAATGGTAGGAAGAGACCACAATCTAGGCATTAGAAGTGCTCACTGTTCCCCTTTTCTGTAGACAGAAGTACATTTTTGGAAAAAAAATAATCATGGATTCCAATTAAAATTTAACACTATGAGGTTTTCTGATTGATTTTGGACTGAAAACATGGTTTCCAAGAACAATTAACATAGGTATTTATTTTATCTTATAATATATGCAAGTGATTTCAAAATAATACCAAAAAATATTTCTACCAAAATAGAATTATTGAAAAAAATTTCAGATTATTCTGTAGCTTTATTTGATTTTGTAATGTATATACTCCACCATAAAAGACAGTTGAAACATTTTTCTTCTCTATTAATCATTTTCTTTTTTAAAAAACCATAAAGAATCCTTTTCTTAAAACTGCAAAGCCTAATACCAGTGAAATTATAGCAATTATAGGTCCGGTCAAATCTGAAGCCCAGATTATCAGAAAATACATTATTAATTCCCAATAAAGGAGAAATAGTGATGTACTCTTGTGTCTAGCATCTAGGATATAAAAAGAACAGTTTCAAAATGACCAGTTAAGCATTCTATATATGGTGCAATCTAAGATTAGCTTCCTCTTACTGTCCTTGCCTTTTTACAATCTGTGTATAGGACAGCAGAGCATTAATGAGAAAATCCACAGAGTAGGCACTCGATAAGCATTTTCAGAGTAAAAGAACAATACTAATGATAAATTGGCACCTATAACAGGAACAGATTTTCTTCAGTATGTTTACTTACTATAGAATGAAACTTCCACAACAAGTTTTATGTGCAGTCTGTCACCTGATTTTGTCTTCACAATCTAAATACTTCATAAAAAATATTGTTGGCATGCCAATGATATTTTATTTTGTATAGGGGGTAGAAATACAGAAATGCCTCATGTGTTACAACTTCTTTTTAAGTGCAGTTATGGATTTTTTCCTTAATTTATAAAGATTCTAAGCCTACCACCTGCTTTAACTACTGTTGATTACCTATTACCTATACCCCATCTTCTTCATCTTCCCCTACTGATTACTTATTACCTGTGCCACACCCTCTTCATCTTCCCATGTCATTCCTCCAATTTCCCAGAAACCTATTATGCCCAGGAATCATAAATATTTTAGCATGCTCCTCCCCTCCAAGTCTGTGCAATCATGTTGAAAGCAACATAACTTCCTGCAACACTGATATCCATCTTGGCAGCTATGTGATGTAAGAACATCTCCTGTTGCTTCAACTAATAAGCAGTACTATATATTTTCTGATTAAAGTAAAAAAATGAAATGTGTATATAATGTATATATAGGGCAAGTGATTACCATCCTTCAAAGAAAGTTTTCTAAAGAAAAATAATGAATGTGGAAAGATTGAGAATTTGGGAGGCGGATGATGGTAATCCACGATATAAAGTTCTGGAGTAGTGATGGGGAGAAAATGCAGACAACTATAACTGAACAAGAATAAAGTAATTTAAAATGTATATTTAAAAAATAAAAAAAATAATAAAGTTCCAGAGTAGTAGAAATGTCTGAGATAAAGGTTAGGCTTGAATAGGATGAACAGCATCCCTCCCTCTGAGACTCAAGGAATGTATAAACATGAGGTAGGTATTCTCTGTTTGGGTGGCATTGAAAGGTTGTGGAGTTAAGAGCTGACGGTCTGTTTTGTCTGTAAATTATATGAGTCAAAGCCATTTGCTAAGGTTGAAATTATATAACAGATTAAGTGTTGGAAGATAACAGATAAGGAGCTAATGAGTTTCTGTTATGTGTTAGTGTGCTAGGTTAAAATATGTCATAATTATATGCATATATTTTATTATATAAAAGGTCTGCCCAGAAAGTATCCAGGCATGTGATATGAAAAAATAGAGACATTTATTGAAGAAGATACAAGAAACACTGTACACAGGATAATGACACATCAGTCCCCTTCAAAGTAGGAACCTTGGGACCTCACAAAGTTCTCCCAATCACCATCAGCTGCCCCATCGTATTTTTCTGAATCTCACTGAATGGTCTGAAATCTCTTCACTTTCAAAGGTGATTTTAGTTTTGGGAAAAGCCAGAAGCCTCAGGGTACCAAATCTGGGCTGCAGTGGGGACTGAGTCACCTGGGTGATTTGATGTTTCACCAAAAAATTGTGCTTGAGACACGCACAAGTGGGCGTGTTATTGTGATAAAGCTGCCAATCACCAGTTGCCCGTAGCTGTGGCCTTCTGAATCACCTGAGTAGTTTCTGCAAAGGAATGTTCAAGCTTAACGCACAACTTGATGCAGATTTGTTGCTCTATTTGCTCAGTCATTTTGAATGTGATGGCCACACAGTACACATGCTCACTCAACAGTGTCTACTGCTTCTACTGACTAGTACAGTGAAGTTGTCATTGTTCACACATGCACATTCCAGTCCACTCTCCTTCGCTGCCAGATTGCATCAATGTCCCACAAACTGCTTTTGTTATATTGACAATGGACTTTTTCTGGACAGACTTTGTATGTATTTTTATTTCATTGAATAATTTTTAACAAAAAATCAAGTTGGCATTAATTTCTTGATTTTACAAAAGAGAAAAGTGTGGCTTTGAGAGATTTGATATGTGTCCAAATGTACAAAGTGGTAGAGCCAGAATGTAAACACAATTTGTCTGATTCTAATAATAAGTCTTAAGGTAAATAAAAGAGAGGCATCAAGTTAAAAGACCATGGAATGTCACATATAGGTTCTGATAAGATCAGAAATTATACATTCATAATAACACAAATGTACAGCAGGTAATCAGAAGGCAGCTTTTAAGATTAATCCAGTATTGAGAGTTTTGCATGGTAGATGAATGTAGGAGATGCTGCCAGTGCCCTTCCCATATATTCTTGGCACTCACCTTTCCTGTGTATGCTGACAACTCCTTAACACAAGCAGCTGAGACTCTGCCTCGGAGCTTTCTCCACCCATGTAAGCAGGCTTGGCCCTCGGTCAAAAGGTGGTCAAGAAGTTCTAAGGAAGAAGTTCCCCTGGGAACAGTGCTCAGCCTATGTCCCATGGATGCTGGTGGATACATACCCAATGTAGCATGCATCTGGTGGGAGGGCGACTCAGAGACATGTTCCTCACAGCAGCCCAGAGGTCCAGGGTTGAATGAGCCCTAGTTGCCAACAGCAGCAACCTCCTTCTTAACACACCCTGCAGTAGCTTCCTTCTCTTCTCTGTTTCCCTTCCCCATGCTTTTGCCCATGCTTCCCAGAATCACCTCCTGAGTAAACTGCTGGCATTCCATTCCTTACCACCCACTTCTGGAGAATCAAAACCAAAACAATGGAGAAAAGGGATAAAAAAGTCAAGGAACTGTAAGTGCTGGTAAGTGAGTAATTTTGTTGCCAACCATGAGACCCAGTGTAAGTAAAATGAGAACAAAAGCCAAGAGGAGTTGAGGGGAGAGAGTAAGGAGCAGTGCAGAAGAGAAGTGAGTTGAGGTCTTCACAGAGATGATCAGGAGACTAAGGGGAGAGTGAGGACATTGGGAAGGTGGAAGTAGATAAGAGATAGTGTGATACTTGGGACTGAGATTTCAAGTAGGATAGTTTGAGGTGCTAATAAGGTCAAGGGCAAAGCCATGAATCAGTTCCCAGGGGAACTGAACAGAAGGCTAATGAAAGTGGAAGTCATGAAACTAAGAGCTGGAATGGGCAAAGTGTTTCCATCAGCAACGCTGAAATCTGCTAGGATGACAGTGGGACTTGGGAAGAAAAGAAGCCTAGGTAGGCTGTCAAATCATGGAAGGGACCTGAATGTAGGCAGACAGCTATGGCAAAACATGTTAAAGGCGATACAACAGAATGAGGCAAATTTCAAAGGAGGAGGGAGAGGGTCAAAGAGGTTCTTTGGAACTAAGATCATGCGACACCACTTCCTAAGGGTGTTATACAGGATTTCTCCATTGTTTACCTGAGAGGACTAAAAGGAAGGAAATGTTCTTAGGGAAGAACCAGATTTTCCCAAAGGCCTGGAAGTAAAAGCAGCATACTATGTGGAGACAGAGGATGTGGAGAAGGTTGTTTTTTTTTTTTTCTACAATGGAAAAGAGTTTTCAGTGTGCACAGTGGAAAGAACTGGAAGGGAAGTCAGCAAACAGAAGATAAGCTGGTGGAAGAAAGGGAGGATCCCTGTATCAGATGACATAATACGAGAGGATTCAGGACCCCACAGGCTATAGGGGGTGAGTAGGAGAGGTTGAGAGACTGAGAATAACTGGGTAAAAGTCCAGGATAGAAGTGGCATAACACTGCATTTGAGAGCATGGACTGGAGTCAGACTTAAGTTCTGGATCTGCTATTGACTCTGGGATCTTGGTCACTCTGAGGTCGTGATCACACTATATAAATTCTATGCTTCAGTTCCCTCAATTTTACAGTGGTAATGGTTACCTTGTAGAATTATTTCTAGGATGAAATGTAAAATGTTTAGCCCAACTTCTGGCTCAGAGTAAGCACTCAATACATGTTAAATACTTTTAACATGACTAGCTATGTGTTTTTTAATAAATCTTTTGGTATACCAGATTTTAATTGACCAAGAGTCCAAGGTATAGTTAGGATCTATGGAAGAGAGAGAGAGAGAAGAGAGAGGAGAAAGAGAGAGAGAGAGAGAGAGAGAGAGAGATCAGTTAAAATAGATCCCTTTTTCTTAAAAATTAAAAATTCTGAATCTGTATATATGCCAGCTTTTCTGTCACCAGAGCTGGGACTAGAGGGTGGCATGGAATTTAACAAGACAAACCTCAATGACTGCATGACTTGAGCATGAGTGCTTCCTTAAATTTTGTACCCTATGTGCCTCCCTTGCTAGTCCTGGCCTTGTCTGTCAGTAACTCCCATTTAGATGAGTAGTTAAGATCCAGAGCAGAGTCATTCTGTATACAGATCCTGGTGAAGCCAATAAATTGAAGCACATCGACATGTATTAAAAGCAGAATGACTATCTTGCTATCTTGTGGATAGCCCACAACTAATTTATATGAAAAAATATTATATTTCTCAGAGATTTTCACTACAATTTATATATACTAACAGATTCCTATCTTATAAGATACATCTTGTTAGTGTTTCAAATTAAGTTAAAGTATATATATCATGGTCGAGAGCATCCTAATAAATCCAAAGCTAGGAAAATCAATCAGCTACTTCATGAATTGTGCTTCTTGGATTCACACTCAGATACTACATTCAGGCATTGACACTTTTACTTACACAAATTAATAGCACTGGCAAAGAAAATCTAAATTGAACCATAATTTCACATATTTTATCATCATTATCACCTGCTAACATCTATATAACTTAGCAGTTGCTTTCTGGCTACAACATAAACATTGAAGAGCTAGTACAACTTAATTCTTTATGTCTTTTAGCGTTTGTTCGGGTTTAATGCACACTTTTTTTGGTGTGTGCTAGTCATTGTGCAAAACACTTTCTCACATGCTATTTCATTTAATCCTCATCAAAGCCCATCCATTTATTAAGACACAATTAGTTTAAAGACACAATTTGTTTTTATGCTCTGTTGTTTTATACCATCAGTATTTGCAACATGTGCTGTCCTTTGAAGCAATTAAATGGGAAATGTTACTATCTCTATCCACATTGACTTTCTAAGGCATACATTTTATTGATTAAAATTCATTGATTTTAAAAGTATAATAAGGTTAGGATTATAAAAAGAAAAGTAAAAAGAATCCCACTATGTCCTGTACAACTAACTGTTTTGGCCTGTTCAGCATCCATTCTCCCTTCTTCTTTGTGTATAGCACCCCCCATATCTCTGAGGGGAACCACCCCTCTTTTCGCATTTGTCCTGGATGAGACTGTCTAGCAGGGTACCCTCCTCTCCTGGTCATAAAGTGGGCATATAATCCAAGATAGACCCAAGAAACTCTCATTTCCTGGAGGCCGGGGACAATGACACCTGAAGAGAAAGCAAGCAGAGCTGATTCTGCCCTGAGAGGTACCCCGGAGACAGAATTTCCCGGTCTGTGTTACCTGTAATCTCAGAGATGCACTGATTCTCTCTATCCAAGGATTGATTATTCAGACTTTCCTTGGATTCTGCAAACAACCCCATGTCCTTCTAATACATTATTTTATTGATTAAACTAGCCAGAGTTCCTGTCTGTCAATTGCAACCAAAGAATATATACTGATATACCATCTTAATGTTTCTAATTTATACCTTCCCAGGGTTTTCCATATTCCTATGTTTAAACAGGTAAAATTTACTTAATTCGGTTCCTGTTATAAATACAGATATTTCCAAGTGTCTTTATTATTCTTATAAATAAGCCTACAATGATTATTTTCATGCATATCACTTTTTCCACATTTTGGATTCTTTCCTCTGATAGAGTCCCAAAAGTGAACTTATTGAGTCAAAGGGCACAGATATTATTATGGCTCTTGAAAGATATTGTTAAAATGCTCTCTAAAGGGCGTCTGACAGTTTATAGTGAATTTAAGAACTCATTTTTATCAAACTTTTGGTCAACATTGACCATCCACATAGTTTTGACATTCTGCAGTGAATATTTTCTATACTTTCCTGAAACAGTATAACATATGATTTCACATTCTCTAAGAGAGGTACTTCCCACTCAGGAACCCTAAATTCTTTCTTCAAATAGTGGTATATTCTTTAACTTTCATAGAAGTATCACATAATTTTCCAAAATAAAAATAGCTTAAGTTATAGGTAATCTCAAAGTATAATTGATACAGTTTCCTTTGCTAATCTTGCTAGAATTATAATTCTCTTTACAGTAAAATAGCAAATGTCCCAAAGGACTGGGCTATCAAGGAATGAGCCAATGGTCACTGGTCTTCCACAACTTCTCGTGTAAGTGTATACTAATATGAAAAACTGTGGAAACCGTCCTTCCAATACTTCCTTTTGTTGCATCTGAGGATTTTTAAGTAAAGGAAAGCAAAGGGGTTATTTTCCTTTGCTCTTTTGAGCTATTTCCATGCCAAAAGTATACCTTCACAATAATGACTATGTGATATGCCTTTGAACAAGACAGGCTGAGTACAAGAGATAAAGTGTGTTCCGTGAGAACAGACCCAAGAAAATGAGCCCAAAAGGGTGACTGACAAGCAGCATGTGAGGCAAGCTGCCCAAGCTGCCCTTAGTACCCACAAAAAGCCAGGGTACTTCTCTATGACTCCCGGGCTTCTTGAGCAGACACCTTCCCTATTCCACTTGATCCAGATATCTGAGAAGGTAAAAAGAAAAAAAAAAATCATAAGAACTACTGCTGTGGGTCAGCCAATCCTATGAGCAAATAGTTTGTGCACAATTACTATGTGCAAGGAGATGGGTGCCAGGACCCAGAATGGTCCTCAGTCCCTGTCCATGTGGGCACCTCCTTCAAATCTATGAAAGCTGCTCTGGCTTTACTTCTTACAGGACAGCTTCAAGATCATAGGGTCCTGACTGTAAAGAGGGGACAGTGGCTCTATTGCTGAGGTCAGGCTCACTCTCACACTCCTCAGAATGAGAAGCCAGGCTGACTTCTACCATAGTTACAGTTATGTTTCCAGTAGTAAGCCCAGAATCTTCCTGACTTTGGGATCCACAAAAGCCTGGGTCAGTCAGCAAGCCTGGAATGTTTTCTCTTGGCAAGGGGTGTTACTTAAGGATTTTAAGCAGGGACTCAATATGAAAAGAATTGCATTTTAGACACTTTACTGGTAAAAGGATAGAAGAGACTAGTTTGGAAGCAACTCCAAACAGTAAGGCAACAGTTAAAATGCAGAGGGAAATGGGCTGAGGTGAATTTAGAAAGAAGAAACAGATGGCCCCCACGGACACCCCAGCCATCCACCGCTGTCTCCTGAGAGTGACACCGGGTTTGCTTTACACCTAGAAGATTATCCTTTTACATTTCATGGCTTCTACTTCAAAAAATTGCTAATGCTTCTCATTAGCCCTAATTTCCTTAATAACCTCTCATAGTTCTGTGAGTATTTAATGTGTTCATAATTCTACCTAGAACAGGCAGAGGAGCCGTGGAGACTGGAGCAGATCCTGCACCAAGTTCTCCTGAAACTACACCAGGGTCACCGAGGACGGAGGATCATTCAGAAAGAAAAAGCTGAATGCATCTGTGCTGTGGTATGCTCCTTTTGCTTCTATTAAAGGAGCTACTGACTCCATCGCTTTTTGAAAATTCCAAATTCCAAGATGTTTGATGAGGTCACGGTGGACACATGTCATTATATATTTGTCAAAATCCATAGAATGTGAAACAACCACAGTGAATCCTAACACAATAGCAGACCTCAGGTGATAACGATGTGTCCGTGTAGCCCATCGATGGTTGGTTCTAAGGAGCCACCACTCTGTCTGGTGCGGAGATGTTGACAGCCGGGGGAGGCTGTGCACATGTGGGTCAGAGCACGCATGAAAAATCCTTGTTCCTTACCTTCGATTTTACTGTGAAACTAAAACCGCTCTAAAAAACTAAAGTCTATTTAAAAGATGATGACAATGACAATGACAATGATGATGGTGATAGGATGTATCGTATGTAAAAGTACCTGTGAAACTATACCACATGGAAAACCTCTGGGGGAAAATTTCATCAATTCTCTAATTTCCAAAAGCCAGATATTTGAGTCACTAGTAAAACAGAGAATTTTTTTCTATATTAGAGAAAGTTTCCACAACTTATGATTATTCTGAAAGTTATCAGAACTTGGAAATATAGTAACTGAAAATGAAGATAGATGAAAACTTCTGTCTCCATGCAAACCATGTTCCTCTAAGGTCAAATCGGGTGAAAATAAATAGCTAACCTGGCAACCAAATAAAACTGCAAAGCAACAAACACAAGTATAAACACTCTGTAAAGTGTTTCCAAAAGGTAAAACAAAATGCTTCTAGAAAATAAATATTAAAGAAAAGCACTAAAGACATCAATTTCTGCTGAACATCACATGCTTCCTCTATTTGTCCACCTGATAAAGGCCTTTCAAATCTTATTTTAAAAAGAGAAAATGCACATTTAAAATGTATTATCTGAAACTTTCACTTTAGTATTTTAAAATATGAAAAATACCTTTTTTCTATTATAGTGTAAGATATAACTGCTTCTTTTATCTGCAATATACATATTTTCTTACACGCTTCTCAATGAAAATGTATTCGGAAAGAGATGAGGCACTTCAGTTGTGTCTCTGTGACTCAGGCCCAGGCCCACAATATCGAATGAAGAAGAGTTAACATGTTGACATCTGTTTTAGGCTAAAAATGGAAATTGTGAAGTTCTTCTCTCCTCTTCCAAGAGTTCCCTGGAATGGATCAAAGGCTTCAAAAGACTTGGCACGGAGGGAACTTCTAGGCAATGTCTACACAGCACACACACACAAAAATGGAGACTTGGCATCTTCCTAAAGAATTAGGCTATGTTGACCACAGCAGGAAAGAAAAGCAGGTCTATGGCTAGCTCCTTTGATGGCCTGAAAGGCCAAAACAGTTCACGAAGCTCCAGAATTTTCCTGACGTGCACCTATGCGTTAACTTTTCGTACAACCACGACAAGAACTCCTTGTGTTTGGTATGGTTGGGCAATGACTAAACACCAAGGCTGGGCCAGGTACCATGCTCGGCACTGGGAGTGCAAATGGCTGACTTTACCGAATAAAGAGGCAAAGGAATGTCCGGGGCCTCAATTTAGAAGTAACCTTCCTAATCTTCCACTTTCTTTTTTCACACCAAATCAATGTTGCCTGTGAAGTTTTGCTTTTCTTGAGGCTGAGTCAAGATGAACTAGCATTTGCGGGTGGAGTGATTATTTGAGAGCATGGCATTCTTGACAGGAGGGTCTTTATATGTAAAGCAGAAGCATTTTGGCTTTGCCCTTTAGTTGGCATGAGTGTGAATAACTGACTTGTTTTTTCCTCCAAAGTTAAAAGACCAAAACTACCAAAATGTTGGGTTTGTTTATCATTTCCAAGTTGAAATAAAGCATAATGTGAATACTCAGTGCTCTATCTTTCCCTGATTAAAGCGATCCTGCCCTTTGAATTGCACAGGATACTGTTCTATGTGTCTCACTCACAGGGCTGTAATAAGTCACAACAGCTTGGCACCTCGCCCAGCAAAACACAAACTCTCCTGAAGTCCTGAGCTTTCCCATGGCAACATCACAGTCACCAACACAGCAAACAATTACTCCAATCCCTACTCCCGCTCCCCTGTTCTAACAGCAAAGGATATCATTGCAGCCAGCCTCCTAGAACTGTGCTAATTATCATTTATGAAAGGAGATAGAGATGGAGATCAAGTTGCGTTCAGTCTGAACTTAAAATGAGATCAAAGGCAGGAAAACTACAGGAGCTAGGGAAGTTTTACTTATACTTTCACTCTAAAAGAAAAGAGAGAGGCTGTATGTAAAATATATTCCTTAAGGATTAATGTGCCTTGCTGCCCTGATTACCAAGTGGCTCTGGCTTCCTCGCAACCTTCACACAAAACTCCCATTCACGTTAGCCCAGGCTCTCTCCACAGCAGCGAGGAGGGGGAAATGCCATCTTAAAGCTGCAGCTCCGACACATTCCTGAAACTGCACAACTGGAACTGTTTTCAAACCTCAGCTGCTTTCTCCAGTGGAATGCTTATTCTGCTCATCTAGGAAGGCCGCCTAGCAGCAGTAGAGCAGGGTGGCAGCTCCCTATGGCAGATTAAAGCAAATGCCACTTCCTTTATGATTGCCTCTTTTCAGATTCAAATAACATCCTTGGAGGTGACAGTCTCTTCTCTTAAAAAGTGTCTGGGCTCCCACAGATCTCCTACAATGATAATCTCTCCTTGTGTATTAATTTGATTTTCAGTCCTCTGCCGGTCTGTGACAGTACAGGAGCAGAACTAATAACAAACCCAAGGGAATGACTCAAAAGGGTAACTATCATTTTCCTGGGGGCTGGGGAGGCAAGGAAGAGAGTCCTTGCTTCGTGTGGTTGTGAATGCTGAGTGTTCCATTGTGAATTATGGTGAAGCCCTGCACATGCTCATAATTCTGTTCTCAAATCTTAGTTAGTGTTAAAGATTGCATTTGGGATTGCCTGACCTCAGAAATAAAATAAAATTTCACTTCAGCACTATACAGTTTGGGAAGCTAGTCCCTGTAATAAAGAATATAAAATATTAATGACAGAGTATGGAAGTAATTATACCAGGAAAGTTCAAGAATATCCTAAACCAGGAAAGAAAAAAATCTAGAGATTTGCTAAACAATAGCAGAACTCTGAAATGTAACTGAAGTCTTTTTACCATACTTATGGAGGACTACTGTATCCTTCAAGGCTCTACATGTATATAAATACTGACCCTCCAAATCTATTTCAGTGACAATTTAAATAATTAGGGCATTACTTTAAATTCTGGTATCAACTTTTCACTTATTGCATATTCAATTATGTTTTATTCTCTATTACCCATAATTTCAAAAAACTCACAATCTAATTATGTTGCAATAAGAAATCTATTATAAACCTAAAGTAGCCAGCTTAAAAACAAACAAACAAATATATGGGTCAGAGTTGCTCCATCATCCCAGAATGTACTTTCCAAAATTATTTCCTTAGCCAATTCCTACTCCTTTATGTCTCAACTTAAATCTAAAGAAAGTGGGGGCTCTGTGGTCAAACTTACTGCTTATAGTATTTTTGGTATATCTGCTTGTTTTTATTCCATCTCCTTATTACACTCTGAAGTCCTTGAAGTCAGGGATCACGTACCTACTGGTATCTTGGACACAATGGATTTTGTCGAACAAATGAATCCTTCATTTACACACAGCGAACAACACCTATGCTACATATGTTCTGCTCTCCATTCTCTTGTCTACATGTAAAAGTGTTGTAACATAAAGAAATAAGATAGAACAAAAATAATTCATTGGTTAAATTCAGCAAAATATAGAGCTAAAAGAGAGAAAGAGAACCAAGCGTCTTGAATTAAGTTAGCTGGCCATGTCTTTATCAGTATGTCTTGAATTTTCTGGATGAATGTTGTGGGGTTCAGGAGAGAATGAACTCCCATGGAAATGAGTAATCCTTTGTGTCTGACATCGCATGGGGGTCTGGAATGCTATTGTATTTTGTTGTGAAGTGTTTGACAACGCATTCGCACTCAGAGGCCAAAGTTTCAAAACTGCCCTTCAGTTTAACCCCATGGATGTGGTTTCATAGAAGGACTCTGGTAACTGCATGATCACACATTATTCTGCCCATAATTACAAGTGATTTGTTCTTGCCTGCAACCATGGAATCTGCACAGAGAGATGCATCCAACCCAATATCAAGATTATTGAGACCATCATGGATGATTGTGACGATGATGATGGTATCTAACCACTACTGAGCACTACAACTATACCTTCTCACTTAATCCTTACACCAACCCTGTTAGGCAGGATCTATTACATCACCATTTGGAAGAGGAGGGAGTTAAAGCCTTAGAATTAAATAATTTCCCCCAATTTGCTCTGTTAATACCCAGTAGAGGTTGGATTCTAGTGCCCAAGGCCTTAACTATTGTTCCCACTCCCAAGTGGATGATTTCCAGGATTCTTAAGTTTCCAACATTTATACGATGACAGTCAGAGAGAACACTCGCTTCTTGCTCTTTGAAAAACTAATGTCACATTTGGAGCCAAGAAGTCATAACAAGGGTTTTGCTTATGCTGTGATTATGTCAAAAAGGAAGCTGTACTATACATACATAGTGAGCTGATATGTAAGGAGACTTAGTCTAGAGAACACAGCCAAAACTATTATTGTGTCAGAAGTTTAAAGATTTTTTTTAACTAAGTAATCTAAAAAATCAGTATGTGGAAAGCTAGAGTCACTTAGAAGGGATAAAAATATTGAAACCACCTTTTAAATTCATTTTGCTTAAGTGTTTATTAGGGTTTCCACCATCTTATCAACATTATTACCTCAAGGATAACTGAAGTATGTCATATTTCACCCCAATGTGACCTGAAACTGCCAGAAGCATGAAATCCCTGGAATCATCTTTCAAGTTACCCCACTGCTGCACACAAGCTGAAAAATTTCAGTACATGAAAGAAAAATAAACATTCTCACCCTATTCGTAAAGCATGGCTTCTTCAGTACACTTTCTAAAAAACAAATTATTAAAGCAAGAAACAGGTAAGCCTTTTCTCCCTGGTCCTTAGGTTGGCAATACTATGGTATGAGTAACTATAAGACACTTTCTCATATATAGCAGAAAGCATTGAATTAAGGGGGCTGGACTCTGGTTTGGCTGTTTGCTCTGTCTAAGTAAATCCAAACCAAGTCACTATATCTCTCTGAACCTGTTTTCTTCTGTGTAAAAAGAGGAAACATTTTCAGCAGCTCTTCTGATTCCACAGGGTTATTGTAAGGAACAAATGAGAAACTGCTTTATAAACTATAACTTGCTATGAAAATGCACAGAATGCTTATAACATGTATTTTTACAATATTGTTTATTATGCAAATGTGGATGAGCGCATTAACTATATAACAGAAAAGTAGCAATAAATAGCCCAAGGATTGTGTAATGATAATAACGGCTAACATTCATGGAGTCACAACTATGTCAAGGCATGAGGCTAAGCACTTTATATGTATTATCTCATTTAATTCTCGCAATAGCCCTTTATGAGTTATTATTCCATTTTATACATAAGGATACTGTACCTAAGAGAGGTTAAGGAATAGACTCAAATTCAGGTTCCAACAGCTCTTCACCACTCTAGTATGTTTCATTATATTGTATTTGCATTGGCTAGGAGTTCAAGAAATCATATAAGCCCATTTCTGCATACAGCAGAATGATGAAAGAAAAGAAGAGCTGGACAGTGAGAAGAAATAGAAGAAGCTAGATAGTCTAACACACTTTAATTCTTTTTTATGAAACCATGAGAAATCCTTATTAGCTAAGCTACTTCTGCAAACCATCTTGTAAAATCAAATTGTGATCTCTGGAATATCTCCAGCCTTAAATGTTAGTCACCCCTGAGACATGAATGCACAACTTGCAAAGAGTGCTCCCATGGGGACAGTGGCAGTGGTAGTGTGGAGACGCCACTCCAGGGTGGGTACTGCAGAGCGCTAGAGATACAGGAAGCTTGTGGAGCCTAGATTGGCTTCTCATAGCTGAGGCCAGCAGAGACATCTCTGCTTGATTTTCCAGGTTTATTTGGAAGTTCAAAATACAGTCTTGCAAATAGAAACAGTGCTCTAGGACATTGCATACCAAGGTATATTCGGTGTGCTTACAAGTTTTTGGAATCCAAGTTGCTTATAATAGGGGGGGGGGCTACTTCTGTGATATTGAATTTTACTCTGAATTGGACAACTGAAAGTTACCTGCATTTGCTTTTCTAGATGATTTTCCCCAGATCCTTCTTATGCTTTTTATCAGGAGGCCTTTTTCCATTGATGTAGTATTTCAATTTAAAAACAAGGGTATCCTTCCTTGCTAGTGTAGTGTGGAACCACAAAAAAGAAAGCTATAGATACTGAATAAAGGCTTATGTGACTGGAATGAATGAAAGGCCCGTGTTTCCCAAGCACATGTATCATCTCACAAAAGAAAAGTTGAAAATGAAAGGCGGCTTTGGCAGGCCCACTCCTTACGGGCATTTTCTTTTGCAATCACCCCAAGAGAATCCAGAAAGGTAGGTTCTGGGGTATAAAAAGTGACTGCAATTCAACATTAGGGACCTTAAAACACCACCGGATTCGTTTTTAAAGCTGCTCTATCAGAGGCGGCATGCACAACGGCAGGCCAAGGGAGCTCACACAATGTGTGTTTCAAAATTGAGTCACTCTTCCAACTAAGGAGGCTTATTTTAACAATTGTTGCTAAACTACATGTGAAAATGAATTTCCCTGTAGGAAATATGAGGGAGGAGCCAGGAAATAGTACTTGAGCTGTCTACATTTCGTTTTTATTATAGTAAAATACACATAATATAAAGTTTACCATTTTAACCGCTTTTAAGTGTGTAGCTCTGTGGCAGTAAGTACATGCACACTGCTGTACAACCGTCACCGCCATCCACCTTCAGTCAGGCTATCTACTTCTACCTGTTGCAAAAAGTGGCCAAGTTTTTAGTGCTTTCTTATTAGTAATTAATTTCAGCAAGTTAGGTATTTATTGTGACACAGAAATACATGAATTCTATTGGAATCTGAACTAGTCCATCCTTCTATTAAATATTGCATTTGTTGTATAAAGTCATATCTCCTCTTTCATTAGAAGAATTTCTTTGTTTCTCCCAAAAGTTATGTACCAGACAAAATAATAATTTTTAAGATAGTGAGGGCTTGCCAAATATTTTATATGTATCAATTCAATTAGGAAGTGAATTAGGAATTTAGGATACGTGCATGAAGCTTTGAAATACCTATTCTATCATTGTTATCCCTATTGTCCCTGAAACTGAGATGGAGAGGTGAGATGAATCACCAAGGCCCCACAGCTGGCATGGTGTGCAGCGGGAGTACGTACCCCAAACTACGACTCCTGAGACCAAACAGTCTGACTCTGTAAGTGATCCAGAAAGCCATCTCTCAGCAGCAGCATCATTATCTGGGAAGCTGTTAAAAATGCAAATCTGAGGATCCCACCCCAGACCTGCAGAATCAGAAATTTAGGATGGAGGGGGGCAGCCATTAGCGGTCTGACATGCCTTCCAGGTGATTTGGGGGTCACTAAAGTTTAGAACTACTGCTCAAAAAGGGAAATGCCTCATTGCATTTCCTTTTTCTCAAGCTTCTTTTCTCCACTGCCAAGTCCCACCACATGTTCTGGTCACACAAATTCTCCATTTCAGTGCCACACCTAAGCCTAGCCTCCCAGAAGGGGCCCAGTTTTCAAAATGACTTCTCTCCTTCCTCTTCTCTAGTCGCTCTCCATTACAGACTCCTCTTTCCTGCCCCTGGTTTCTGCCAGTATTTAATGGTAAAGAAATCCTACTAGGTTTTGGTTCTTTATTCATTGAATAAATATTTATAGAGCCTTATACTGTTTTAGGTGTTTTTAGGAAGTAAACTCGGTACTTAATATACATACATTCATGAATCGAAGGCAAAGATACCTGACCTCCTGTAGTTTCTCATACATTATTATAAATGCAAATATTTGGCTCCTATGCCAGAAATTTGGATTTCCTAGGGTTCAGGTGGAACCCTAGAATCTGCCTTTTCTCAAGCATTCAAAGTGATTCTGACACCTGAATCAGATGATGTGTACCCTGAAAACACACTGTGAAGTAGCGTGATCAGGAGCATACAGTTATTCACCTGGATTCCCTCCTTCCCTCCCTCCTTCCTCCCTTCCTTTCCTTCCTTCCTTTTTCAAGTGTGTTTGTTTTCTTCCCACAGTGAGATCTTTGCAGGCAATGGTTGGGATATGAAAAACGAGAGGATGAAGGAAGTTTATTTTTTGCTTTTGTTTCCCTTGTTAAAAGGGGATTTATCCAAAAATATTTCTGAGACTAATATCAAATAGCTTACTACCTGTGTTTTCTTCTAGGAGTTTTACAGTTTTTAATATAATATTGTATATCAACTATACTTCAATTTAAAAAAAAAGGAAAGAAAAAACTTGAGGTAAACTAAGCAGAACTTTTTAAAGAAAGTTTCTAGGGTCACCTAGGGCCAGTTCTGCAAGGGAAATGTTGCTTAGCTTGGACCCTGGCTGATGAGATTTAAAGATGAAAATACAACGAGGCAGAGAGTCAAAGGGCAAACCCGTGGCCCACCAGCGGGGCCAAGAACCTGCTGGTTAGAGAGGCATGCAGCCTGCTAGGCCCTGACGCAGACAGTCTGGGATTATTTCAAAGACATCACACCTTTAATTCTGAGTGGTAGTTTGGAACCACTTTTAAGTTATCTTGATATCTCTCTCCTTTATAATAAGAACAAGACCAGTTTAACATTTCCTCATACCATACATTTTTCACATGAGGCCTCACCCACTCCCACACAATAACAGCATCCTTCCTGTGGGTCGGTGACCAGCGTGATATCTAAGAGGTATAATGAGCATTCTTCACAGTGTCATTGTCATCGCCTTCTCTTTGTTACAACTACTTCTGCTAAGATAACCCAAAACACGGGGAGACTGAGCAATGGACAGATTAGTTCAACTTTTTTCTCCCTTTTCCAAGATGCCTCCCAAATTCCTGCCCTGTGTCACCTACTGTTCCATTATTCTGTTGAGAAGATAATGTAGACTCATTTGTACCCAGAATAAATATTTGGCACAAAATGGTCCACAGGGGAAGTTGCCCTGGGAGCGGCAGGAGCAGGCATGGTTCCACCCCAGCCCCCTGCAGCCCACACTACAGGCAAGAGGATGAATAAAGTCAGCAGTCCGAGCTGGAGGCAGGTGTCCACAGCAGCCACAGAGGCACTGGGTTCTCATTCACAATTTAAAAGACCAAACATTTGTCCTACTCAAAACAACAGGTGCCAACTCTAGAGGTTCTATCAAGGTACACAGGAGGCACTAGGAGGAATTTTTTAGGACATATAGTATGAGGACCCTAATCTAATTTCCGTAACCTGGGTAATTATCCTCCATTTCAAAGAATATACTGAGAAAGAGGTTCTCATAGACAGGTTTTGCTCCCCAGAGGACAACTGATTACTGATGAAAGCACAGTAATGTGTATAAAAGGGGCTGAATAAATATTTATTGAAAGGATGAGGAACTAAGTGTTACCAAAGGAGGTTTTGTGGGAGAACACTGCTGTCCTTGTTATGAACCTCAAAGATTGACAATGACATCCCCAAACACGCCCTAAGTAAACCATGATGGTTTCTTATAAAATATATTTGTTTCATCTCATTTATATTTTATACTTATACTATCATTCAGCATACTACTTCTTGGGACTAGATTTCCTATATGCTTACTACCTATTGTATAAAACAGAACTACCTATTATTTATTCTAAGGCTATCCTCTTTTAAACTTTTTAAAATTTAAATGAGTTCTTGTGTCCTAGGATCTTGACAACGGCTTTCACATTTCTATTTTTTTCATAGACCCTTTTAATATTTTGTCTCTTTGGAATCAAAGAGATTTAACGTTCTTCATTTGTCCTCATGTAGCATTCACTCACCCATAGGAGAGTCAAAATATTTACTCTTCTCCTCCCTGGTACCCAGAAGGCCCAGTAGAGGAGAGAAAAATCTGGCCTGTCCTTTGAGACACTTGGCTCAGAGTCTCCCTGTCATGCCCAGCGGGGCTGTGTTCCTCGTCCTAAGTGTTAGCATGCACAAAGGGTCTGGCTGTGAGGAGGCCATGGAGACCCTGGTCCTGTCAATGCAAGCTTCTGTTGTGTAGAAACCCAACTTCAGAACTTATTTCTTCCAGTGGTTAGATCCCCAGACTTTAGCCATTATGGAAGCCAAAAGCACCAGTAAGCCTGGTGCAGTGTGCCTTGCTCTCAGTTGAGCAGAATGTAGGCCTGCAACTTCTCTGCAAAACAGAATGAAAACATCTCTGGTTCCTTGAATTTCAGTTTGGGGAAGTGAGTTACTTGTTGCATGCTTCTGTGGTTCCCTTCACAAAATAGTCTAGAGGGCTGAATGTGTTTGGAAAGCAGCAGCAGCTATTCCCACTAACCCTTCTTCATACCCTATTCTTTGGAACACAGCAAGTCTGAGTACTCTTTGCTCATTCAACAAGCAATGCTCCAACATGCTGATGGGTCCATACACGCACTGATGAAAGAGAGAGCAAAACAGTGTTTGTGTGCTAAGGAGGATAATGGACCAAATTGGAAAAAAGTAAATAAACAGGGACAATGCAAACTCTCCTAAGTGTAGTAAAGACAAAACATAAAATAACAGGAGAGGAACTTCTTTAGAATCAATGTTTAGGAAGATTGTCATTTACATCGAGATCTAAAAATTAAATGGGAGCCAGACAGGACACCAGTCAGAGAAATAACATGATAAAGGGCTCTACGGAAGGAAAGACCTTACCTCATTTGGAGAGATAAGTGTTCCACACATGGCCAGGTACAGTAAGCAAGGGCACGTGTAACTTGTAAAGTACAGCAGGGAGTAGCGTGTGCAGGACTTACAAGCTTGGGTAAGGAGGTTGGATTTGATTTTAAGTGCAACAGGAGGCCACTTAAAGAGTGTTAAGCAGGGGTATGATGTGAACAATTTTATGTAATAAGAAAAAGGTTGTATGTTTTTTTTTTTAAATTTTCAGTGTAACTCCATCTGTACTAAAAAAGAGATAGGTTAGATGGCTGTTGTTGCAGTTGAGGATAGAGGGGGTTCAGGCCTCGGCCAAGGTGGTGACTAAATGAGAAATTCAAGTTTTGTCTTGGAGACTGAATTGAGGAAATGATCCAACAGACATAGAAGGTCAGAGAGCAAGGCCTTGCTGTTAGGGATCCACACCTTCATCTTCGAGTCAGTGACTTAGCATTCATTATTTGCCCAAGCAAATAATGCTTTTTACTTGTCCTTCAGCCTCCGGCCTGCATTCCACAAATACTCCTGGGTGCCCAGTTCCTTCCTGCATTCAGAAATGATGCCTTTGGGAAGCAGTGAATTGTTCCATTTAAGTCACAGATGGAGACAACTGATTTTCCATAGAATGCAAGGTGCACACTTGCAAATCTCTGCTTCTGTGCCTTCTAAAGCTCCCAGAAGACACATGGAAGCATCCAGAGTTTTAAAGCCTCTGGTTCCATGTCTTCCAAGCTAAACAATGAAGCTCATGTCTGACTTTCACAAATGCCTAAATGTTTAAGCCAAGGTGATTTTAAAGCCTTCCAACACTTGGAGTTACCCATAACCTGTGCCTCCAAATGTGACCTGAGAACCTTCCCCAGAGACCCCACTCCAGAAGAGCTCCTCAATTTCTGCTAGTGGAGCCCAGCAAGTTAGCATGCTCTGCAGTGACCACTAAATACAGTCGTGTTCCAGAACCGAAGCCGTGCAAATTGCAAATGTCTTCTCCTAGTAAAAATAATATGATGTTCTAACTTGATGAATTTAGAAAATTGGTAGAGCTCAGAAAGAACAAAAAATAGTGTTTCCTGGGACCTTTTTTTCTCTTCCTCCTCCTCATTCTTCCCCTTCTACTTCTCCTCCCCTCCCCTCTCATCTCCTTCTCATTCACTTGGTTTTTATTGTTCAAAGTGTCAAATGATTTACATATTCTCAGTTTGCTGTTATTTCCATTTTCTGCAGGAATGGGTTTGGATAGGTTAAGACATACCATCCCTTGAGGTCACAGAGTCAACAAATATCAGGGTCAGAATTTAAACTCAGGACTGCCTGGTTCAGAGCATCCGTTCTGTCTTCTCCAGCCCTCTCCACTCTCGTCTTTAAAAGCCGAGCCCATGACACTGCCTGGGAACTGGTCACATCTGTCCATGTCTTCCACTGGTTCAAGGGACTATGTATTTTCCCACACATATTCCTGCCCAATGGAGGCAAGGGAAATGAGGAGGTATTTAAAACATCGAGTTCCGAACTACCAGGTATCTCTAAGAATTATACTGTACCACCCCCTACCAAAACACACCTACCTGCCTAATTTGTATATTCTTTCTGAAACCAGCAGTTATGAGGGTCCCTTCCCTATCCTATGGTATCACTCCACAAAGGAAAGTGAGGGCAGAGCTGGGAGCAGGGCCACAGGCTTCCCTGACTCGGGAGGCAGGTACATTTCTGGCAGGAAGTTAGCTGTCTGCTCAGTGATGGGTAGAGGAAAATCAGAGGCTTCCCAGCTAGGTGTTTGAGACTGACAGAGTCAGACAGAAATCCCAAGCACATATGCCTTTCTTCTCCAGGCCCCTCTGCTGACAGATGATTTATTGGCAAAGTATATTCAACAGAGAAACAGCATCAGTGCGAAACCACCAGGGGGTTATGAAAAGCACGTTCTCATATCTAGATGGTAAATTCCTGATGATAAATCAAAGGCTTTAGTACAAGTTATGAACCTCAGATTGAGTTATTCTTCTCACAAAATACACACACTAGTGGCAGCAATAGGTCTGGGGTCTGGGAAGTAAGAGCAAGGGAAGCTGCTCTGAGAGTAAAGTCACTCTACCTCTTACTGTCTCGGACAGTTTAGTTAGGGTTGAACTGAGGGGTCATTGCTGACAGCACCTTAGGTACTGAGCCTGTGTGTGGTACACAAATATACTCAGGATGAAGAAAAGACAGATACAACTGAATGTTATCTATGTACCTAATCCTATGATAAGTGCTTTCAGCCATTGATTGCTTACAACTCTAAGGTGCTATTGTTATCAGCATTTTACAGAGGACAAAATTGAGGCTCAGACAAGTCAAACAATATGCCAGGGTACCGCAATAAGAAAGCAGGGGAGTTATGACTCAAATCCAGCAGGGCCTGACCCCCAAACTTTAATTCTTAAGTAATGTACTTTACTTCTTCACTTAGCTATCCAGGAAAAGTAACCACTTATGACAATTAATAAAAGAATGTGATCACTAGAAGGATTGTATTGTTGCTACATGTCTCAAAAAGCCCATCCTTATTCTGGCACAGATAAAGAAAATAGCTACCCCCATTACTTGTGAAGCTGGTCAAATGCAAGTCAGTCTGAGACAATGATCTGACTCACTGACCTATGGGATTTACTACATGAAAAGCAGAATATAAAACAGAGTGTAAGACTCATGAAGGTGAGGATATTTGTTTTATGCCCTGATGTAGCCTAAGCAGTATATATCTGTCACTCAAGAAATACATGCAAGATGAATGAATGGCCTACTTTTGGAATACTTAGTGGCATAACCCTCCCTAATATCATAGTAGAGTACATGGTAACCTGGGCTATTAGCCAATGTTTACTCATTGATGTGTCCAATAGCCTCCAAGATGTCCCCCAGTGCCCCCCACCTCCTGGTCTTCACATCCATGTGTAGTCCTCCCCCATACTGTACCAGGGTAGGCTTATGTGGACAGCAGAATATGACAGAAGTGAAGGTGTGTCACTTCTGAGACTAGGTTGTTAAAGATGTGGTTTCTGTATTGGTTCTCTCCCTTAGATCACTGTCTCTGGGGCAAGCCAGCCACTGGGACTTGAGAACACACAGGCGCCCTATGGAAAGGCCAGAATGGCAAGGAACTGGCCAGCAGCCAGTGAGGAACTGAGTCTGGCCAACACTCACAGCAGTGAACTTAGAAGCAAACCCTCTGTCCACAGTCAAGCTTTCAGACAATTGCAGCCCTAGCTACTAGCTTGTCTGCAACCTCATGAGAGACCCTGAGCTAACACTCTTGAATTCCTGACCCTTAAAACTGTGTGAGATAATAAATACTTGTTTTCAGCTGCTAAGTTTTCGAGTCATTTGTTATGCATCAATTGATAATTAATACAGTTAATTAATCTTGTCAATCTTGTCATCTTATTAACATGATAACTGGAAACTAACTTTTGAACAAAATTCATGCCTAAAACTTTTGCAGAGAATTATTATTTTATGCAAATTCTTCTCCCTCCTGCAAGTTTTAAAAACATAAATATGTGTATTTCTGAGCCACTATGGCCTCTTTTTCTTTGCTACTCACTGAACAGTTATGTGCATATGTAGCTACAGTAGTGCACAGATGCTGAATTATGGTTGTTTATTTTGAGGGAGGTCCAGGATAGTACCCACCTCCCCCATGGGAGTGAACAGATATTCTTACAAACTTTGAGAAAAAAATCTTCCTGCTGACATTAAATTAATTTTAATTCTATTTTAATTCTTTTTTAGGAGTTTACATTCCATAGTAGAGAAAATAAAACCATAAAACAAAATGATTACATCCTTTTCAGATTGTTATTAAGTATCATGAAGTTAATGAGCATATCATAGCTCATACATAGAAGGCTGGCCCTGAGAGAGAATCAGCTGAGATGTTTCTGAATTCAGAAAAGTACCCAGAGTGGTAGCTCACTCAAAAAGTCATGCAAGGAACATTCATCAGTAAGAATCACCAGCTCATCTGCAGACACTATAGAGAGCTTTCCAGGATGGTCCATAGAGATAAGAAAGATACAAACTAATCAAGACTGTTTTATGGCAATGATGCATTTTCCCAGCAAAGGGGTGTTATGAGTTAGGATATATTTATGAAATACTTGCAGCTCAACAAAGGGAACATGAAATTAAGTAGAATTAACTCCTTATTATATTGATTGGTTTATGTCACCTGTCAGTTACTGCCCCACCACAAACCTAACAAGGAAGTATAATCAAAAGTCTGATGATATACTACTGGGAGGCTAGAAGGGAGTCATTGTATGATCTCAGACCCAAAGCAGCTCTTTTCAGCTGACTAAAGAGTATAATTTTGAGATAATTCTCTAGCCTTCTGGTATACCCAAGCTCATGGCAACTCAACAAGAAAGCACTTTTACTGACTCTGGAGATAACTTTGGTAGAACATCCAGTTCCATCCCAGGGCAGATCTGACAGGAATAGAATGAATAACTGCTGATGTCGGGTTGGTAGCATTTCTCCCCATTCCCTTCCCTGCCTTCTTCTGGCATGGAGACATTATCTTGTGAATGTCTTGATTTCTATACAGGGATAGTCTTCAATTCATTATTGCTTTAAGAAGATGGGGACATTAAGAGTTTGTGTGGTGTGGATGCACACACATTGTTTTTTTTTATTTCCTAAAGATAACTACTAGGATTTGTAATGAAAGAAGGCCCACCGGAACCAGAAGATTCTTGTATTTAAAATCACTGGGGAAAAGAGTATTTTAAAAGCCAGAGCAGGAAGCATAGCAGCAACACAACATATTACATGAGAACTACCAAGAAAAGTCAGTGTCTTCCATTCAGGGAAGAGGGAGAGAACATGTGGAAGCCAGGTGCTGGCCAGTGCTAGTGCTCCTCTGCTTGGGATGTGGGGAGGAAACAAATAAAAGCAGCCTGAGGGGTAAAATCAAACAGGATATGTGTGGAAAAGATGCACTCTTCATTTAGCCGCAGGATTTCCAGGCCAAGCACTTCCAGCAGCATATGGCTGCCCTTTGGCTAATGACCCTTGAAACATACACACTCCCAGATCTTTTTACTCTCTCCACCTCATATATGTGGCCAATCTCTAAAGCTCAGTTGCTTTCTTCTGCTATAAGACATTTCAAGAAATACTTAAACTTTCCTGAAAAACTGGCATTTCTCCTGTGAGGGTGTAGGAGAATTTCCCTATACAACTTTTAGAATCTTAAAACACAAGAGGAAGATGTCAAAATTCAACCTCTCCATTTTAACATTTAAATTCCTGAAGCTCCTGTATTTAGGGCTGTAGGTTACAATCTCCTCAAAAGATTAATCTGTGTTCTCTTAAACTTGACTAAATACCTTCCAGACATAAAATAAATAGACATATTTGTGATGCTCTTTTCTTCACTGAATTTCTGGATATGACTGTCTAAGGTCCTCAGACATCAATGATACATCTATGCAAAAGCAAGTTGATGAAAGTTTAGAAATTTATGTTCTCCTGTTGGGACTAGTAAAGTCTCCAGGATTCAGAGTGTGGAAAAAACATATCTATAGAACACTTTCATTCTAAATATAGAGGACTGTAAGGGCATAAACAATTTACTCGGCTTACTGGACTGCCTTTCTGGTCAATTGTGTATGTACGAGTGTGGCAACCATCATTCTCTGCATGCATGTTTGATGGGCATGCGTCAAAGTAAAATCATCTAGCAATTCCACTGCTTCCTCCCTTCAAATTACCAATAATGATTGGACCATCAAATTAAGCAGCTAAATGCCAAATTTTCTTTTTTTAGATCATACACAGTTTTGAGTTAGATGAGTGGAAAAATAGTCCTGAAGTCTGGGCTTTTCATTTTTTTATAACAACTTTTCAACAGTTCAACCTCTTTGGTAAATATGAGTAAAGAAAGCGAGCTCCCAGTCACAGCACATGTTTACAACTAAGTTAAAGGCTCTTAAAAATAGGGTGTTTGATGGTCCACTGCCAAAATACGAACTCTAGCAGACTGGACTGCACAGCTAATAATAAAGAGTCAGTGTTACTATGAAAATCCCCGAGACCAAGCTCCAACTGAGCTTTATCCTTTTCACCAAGAAGTTCCCCACAATGACACAGACACATAAATTTAGAGTTAGAGGTTGGGGTGGGAGGGGAGGAAGGGTCAAAATGGTGGGAGCCCACTTAAAAACAAAGGAAAACGTGGCTGGACTGGGCTCAAAACTAAACTGCAAAACAGAACAAAAATAGTTCATCTGTTACTTCAGGACTGCTTGCCTTGTGGAAAAGAAGAAAATGTTTAGATAGATAGTACAAGTCCAAGGTAAAGGAAGTATGTTAGGTATGAAGAAAGCTACATGTGCTTTCTGGGCAGAAAGGAAATATCTGGATCTCTTAGGAAGAACTGGCTACTCTGTGTAGACTGAAGAGTCACGTGGCCCTAGTTTCAGTGGATTCCTCCTCCTGCCTCACGTCAGGTTCTTCTCTCTGGGATCCTTAGAGAATACGACGAGACTGTGGAATGTGTCTACACTGAAAATGTATACACATCATCACACGTAATTTTGCATTCGATTCAGGTGGTTCACAAACTCAAGACACTATATGGCTTATCTTTCCAGGATAAAAGGAGGCCATTGATATGAAGAAAGCATTTTCTAAGAGACCATGAAACCACTTCATTCCTGGTACCTGAAGTGGGGCTTGGACATAACAGCTTAGTATCTATTTGCTAAAATTTGTAATGATGCAGCTCTAGCAGGATTTGATCCCTAAAAGAAAGTTCCACAGATACCACTTAATATTTAGGGCATCATTTCCCCATTTCTACTTTTTTCCTGTCTCTGCTTCTACCAAAAATGGATTTCCTTCAAAATACTGATCATGAGTAATACTATCTCCAACATTTTCACATAAGAGGGGCTTGGGGGCAATTTGATTTCAAGTGTGGGAGGGAGTGCTGCTGAGTCTGCAGTGCACTTTACACATACTGAACAAGCCCTCAGTCCCTTATCAGAGCTCTCAGAGAGAACAGAGGTTATAATGCCTTCACTTAGGAACTTACAATTAACTTAGTTAAACCTGACTTTATTCTATAAATGGATATAAGGCCCCCTCACAGTGTAATCAGGTCTTAGCACATTCTCTCCACAGGAAGAGTTATTATTTCACCAAGAATCTATATTCAAGATCCTCTAAGATTGGGTTCCTGAATCCTGAACAATCCATCTGGGGACTTGTCAGCCATGCTGCCTTCTCTCTGCCCAGGGCAGATATCAATAATGGACCACCATGGCCCTCTTTCCCACTGAGCTTGGATATTGCCTTAGAATCCTCCCCAGTCCTCCAGCTGGTTACTACCAACTTACCCTGGCATGCAAGTTGAAAGGTACTTGTCACTCACAAATCCTACATGTTCAAGTACTTTCTATCTCTTAAGAAACAGGAGACAGGCAACTATCTCAAAGAGTAATCTGTGGACCCTAGGCATTCATTCTAAATTTCATCTGTACCTTAGGTGATGAGATAGTTATAACTGTTACTGATTTGCAAAGGTCTTGTTGCATTTGGCTTTTCCAAACTTAGGTCTGGATCATGTGTGAGCTGGGGTCTGACACTGCGTGTGTAACTGCCTTGTCCTGAATGTAGCAGGAAACCACAACTGGACCCATGGACGGTGGTATCACCCTGCTCTGTTCCAATCCCAACTCCACTGCTCTTGGCTGAGTGACCTGAGCACGTTCCTTCACCTCATGCCTCAAGTTCCTCATCTGTCAAACGGAAATAAGGTCATAACTACTTCACTGTGTAATCGCGAGGAAACATGAGTTAACATTCAAAAAACACTCGGGAGAGTGCCTAATGTGTTAAACACTCACTAAATGTGATTTTAAAAAAATACGTTGAACCAAAGGGTTACCTTGAAGATCAGTGTTTCACATTTGGTGTGTGTACATTTAGTCACAGAAATGTGCAGGATTGAGGTCCTTTAAAAATCATGCTTACCACAGTTAAACTTCAGGTATCTTATCTTCAGGTAAACTTATTAGGTATCTGGCACTATTTTATGCTCTGGAAATACAAAGACAAATAGGGAACATCTCCACCTTGAAGCAAAATCCCATCTCTTATGAACTCCTGCATTTTCTCCAGATGAGAAAAGACCTATCAGCATAAAAAACATTTAACTTGGGTAAGAGTGGGTTCAAAATCACTTTTCAGCAAAGGGTTGCAGGTCTCTCTCTTAAACTCCATCTAAGATATCCATTCCAAAATAAGCAACAGCAAGGAGAAAAACGTAGACCAATCTTGGTTTCAGAGGTGAATCTGCTTCTCTGATTCAAGATCAAGTTTCTTTCTCTTTACAACAACTGTTAGCCTTCTCTCTCACACCTTTGAGTTGACTCACTAGACTATATGAAACACAGAGAGCAAAGTGTGGGCTTTCATGAACTAAAAACTTTTCTTTCCTTGCCTTGTATTCTTTCAAATTAATAAATTTTTTAAAAGAAAAAAAAGACTCTTTTTTTTCAGCCTCCGTGATTCTAGACTCCATGTGCCCTGGGTGTCTGACATCCTCATTCCATTCATGATTGCCATTCTTTCTGGGCGAGTCATTGCTTCGAAGTATGCGTGGGTGTGCTTCTGGAAGCTCAAGACATGCAATGTCCTCAGCTTAGATGCAAATTCAGTGATGAATCTGCGGCCCAGCTACTCAACTCTGCCAGCCGTGCACTCTGCACATGCTCCGGGACCAGGAGGGTGGATTGCTGTTCACTAGTGGAGTTAGTCCAGCCAGTTCAGGCCTTAAAATGGGTGTAATAATACCACAGAGAACAAAGTGAGGTCATCTGTGTAGACACATTTGATAAACTGCAAATTTGCTATTCAGAAGTAAGGTATTATTAGCATTTCTCAACTTCTCAGAGTCTGTTTCCCATATGTAAAATGTTAAAAAGCTACACTTGCCTTATTTATAGCACAGAGTTTCTGTGAGGACTATCTGGGTTGTGTACATGTGAGGTGATATTACTTGCTATTGCAAATGCCATAGTTACTGCTTCTGCTGTCTCCTGAGGGCCTGCTAGGCCTCTGCCTCCTTATGGGCCTGATGCTAATTTCCTGACCCTTTTCTGCTTCTATAGCTAAATAGAGTCCATATCCTTTTCCTCGAAACATGTCTTTCAGCAGTTTCTCTTTCATTCTTAAACCTCAGTGACTTGTAACTAAATGATTACTGTAGCTCCGAGATGATGCTGACATGACCACCCTCCTGCCTACAAGCTTCAGAACCAGTGACTTGCTCAGACTGGCCCAGCAGCACACAGCCGGCACCAGGAAGACCGCTGTGCAGGCAGCTGTCCGGACTCGCAGCCGGCACTGGCCAAGGAGCCCATCTTCTCGGGGAGCCATTTCTTTATGGTTATCACTTTCCACTTCCCAGAGTGTTTCCCAGATTTGCTTCCTTTGGCACTCAACATGTGTAACTTCTATTCCATAACCCTTTTCCTTGCACAAACGTTTTCTAGTCTTGAGAAATGGGGCTATAGAAGTTCAATCTGAGAAGAGTCTTCAGAGATCATCGTGCCCCTTTAGCTTTCAAAGGGGATTAGAGCACTGGAACCATGTTTTTGATTATATGAAGGCATCGCTCTCTCCCTGCCCTCTAGATATAGATACACACACACACACACACACACACACACACATGCATGCAATTAAAAACTAGTGTTTATATTTAAAGTTATATATGCTTTAGTGTGATTAAAAACTTCGTATATATATCATACATATATATTTTACATATACACATGTATATCATAATTAAATAGGAGGTAGAGACCCTGGAGGCCCACCACATGTCACTTCACTTCTCTTTCCTACCTACAGCCCTGAAAGACTCATAGGGCATCCCTAGTTTTAAAAGCCACTGATCTGGGCAAACATTTATTGTGGACACAAATTATTCCAGGAACTGCTAGGGGCTGGGTATACATGCAGGGAGCAAAACTGTAAGGTCCCTGGTCTCATGGAACTTACATTCCAAGGGGTAAAAAATAGGAAATGCACAAATAAATAAGGAGTTGACCTAAATTCAGATTGTGATACGCTAGGAAGACAACAAAACCTCTGTGAAGGGATAAAGTGATGGGGAAGTGGAGAGAGAAAGAGAGATCAGTCACGTGTGTGGGCATCCGTTAGGGTAACCATGGTGAGGAGAATAGGGAAGCTGAGACAGCTCCTTGAGTACAATGGCCGAGCAATATACAGCCAGAGGCAGAAGGTCATCTCCCTACAGGTCTAGGCTTCAGTTGTATTTCAGCACCAGGCCCAGAAAGGCAGCAAAACCATCTGGGCAAAGCCAGGACCAGGTGTAGTGACCAATGACCCCCTGCCCTGGTGCTGACCAATCAGTGGAGACCATGACCCTGAAATGACACACCTGAAAAACAGTATTTTACTGAGATCCTCCCCGAGACCTCCCTTAAGGGAGAGAGAAAAACCCTGAAGACAAAAGACCCAGCATGCACTGTCCCTCTGGGGAGCGCACCTGCGCCCTTCCCTTCCCCCACTTCTTCCCCCACAGGCACACCTCTCCTGAACTCCAAGGGACCCCACGAGACTTGCAGTCAGGGGAGCAGTAGGCAGCAGCAGCTCCTCCTGGGCTAAACACCCCAGACCTGTCTTGAAGGCCACCTTTTCTCTGACTTCCCAGTGAGCTAAAGCAAACACACCTCAGCCTTTTTTTTTGCTACAGCATTTTTAGAGAGCCAAAGCAGCCCAGCCTGGGCTCTCCTGTTGCTTCTTCTATGCCAAGCCCTTCCTTGTCTCACTGTCCCCAGCTTTGGTAAATGTATGCTCAATCACCTGGACTCTGTTGTGAAATCTTTCCTGCCCAGTTTCAAGAACCCACGCGTTACTGGCTGGCCCTAGGCAGACCCGCTCAGGGCCAGGCCCCTGTCCAGTAACAGCCGGGGAGGTCTCTCCATGGAGGTGATATTTGAGCTGAATCCTGTGTGACAAGAATAATCCAGCCAAGCAAAATGCTGAGGAATCCAACACTTTGGGGCTGCAGAAGCAAAGGAGGAATGACTAACCCCAAGGTCATCCTGTTGGTGAGCAGTAAAGCTTGGTCTCCTTCACCCCGTTTACCCCACTGAGCGGATGGGGTCTCTTTCCTAGTTTCTGCAATGGCATGCTCTTGTGTCTGCAGCAATTTCCTTTAAAACTGATCTTATTTCCCATGTTCTTTAATGCATTTCCTCCTTTTTATTTTGCCTACAAAGTCACCCATGTACCCTATGTATGTCTGTACATACTAAAAATAATCACCGTCAGCAAAGGGCATGTGTGTGCATATGTGTGTGTGAGGGGGGTTTGGGGTACATTTTCTAAGCAAGAGACAGACCTAATCTATGGGAAAAGAAAGGAAATTTAACTTCCTTTGTCTTCATATTTTTTAAAAGCAAAGCCATGTTTTATAGCCTAATATCAATACATTTTCCTCTAAAAATCCACAAATCTTAACAGAAGAAAAGCTGAAGAATTTAGAAACTACAGAAAAACATTCACCATCTCCGTGGCTCTCATCTGACAGACAATAAAACCAAGTGTGTCTACCCTTTGAAACAAAGTAAAACGACAACTCGACCAAATGACCCTTTTGGCTTCCTGCTAGTGACATCTTGCTTTGTGAAAGAAAATGCCCTGGGCTGGCCTGGAGCCTAAGATGTGATCCACAGACTCAGAAGATTCTAAGAGTCTTAAAGGTGCAATTTGAAGAGCTGCGCTCCAACTCAATCAAGAGACGGGGAGGGAGGCCCCTATGCTATCAGAGAAATGCTCTAGATTTACTGTTTGCTTGGGTGAATTTTCCTTTGTTGGCTTGTTTGGAGCAGATCCTGTGCATTTCTTTTTTCCAGCTCTATTAAACCCCTAAACAGATCTGAGTTTTAAGGGCTTAGAGCTGCCCTTGGGAAATAGGTGATTATACTCTCTGCTTAGGATTTTAGTGATAAGAAAACAAACAAAAAAAGGAGGTGGTGGATTGAATTCCCCTCCTCCAGGCCAATTTCAATTTCTAGGCGACTCTTGTTTCTAGTTCCCCTTTAAAGCAGATACATATTTTAAAAGAGAAGTGGTGCCCTGACTGGTGTGGCTTAGTTGATTGGGCGTCATCGGGCAAAGCAAAAGGTCATGGGTTCAGTTCCTGGTGAGGGCATGTGCCTGGGTCTCTCTAGTCAGGGGGTGCATATGAGAGGTAAGCAATCAATGTTTCTCTCTCACAACTGATACTTCCCTCCCTCTCTTTCTCCCTTCCTTCTCCTCTCTCTAATGGTGAGTCTAGAATCTTTAAAACACAAATGAGGTGGTGACATACATAAAGTACCATCCATAAATCAATCACCACTTTTCAATTGTTAGGTGCATGTGAAAGAAGGACAAATAAACAGATGGAGAGGCGGATGTATATAGCAAGAATATTAGTCAATTCCTAAGAAAAAAAAGCTCTACATGAATATTTTCCTTCCCATTTTACACTTTATATTTCATATAATTATTTTTTAGGGGGACTCAGTTGGGAATCTCTGCCCACAGAAATGTCGCAGTGGAGCTGCGGAGCAGGGGAGGGGGGAGGGGGGTCTGGAGGGAAAAAATCAGTGTTCCCTCTAAAAATAAATTTGATGAATCAAACTCCAGCCCTATAACTGTGTTTCCCGTACTGGAGCCCTAAAACTGAACAAGTAGGATCAGATATGGAGTGATTTGTTCATTACTTCTAAGAAGGGTGTTAAGCAATTAAAATGGCTATGGGCTTTCCCTCCACTACAGCTGGCCCTTGTTCCCAAGATCACTTCAGACCCTCCTCACTAGTACTTGTTTTTAAAAAACAAAGCATTACCACCCTTCCTTCTTGGGATTCCTCCTAACAGATATATTTAAGAAGAGACTGGAATTTGAAAGGCAAAGGAAAAATATCAGGGAATTTATAAAAACTGATCAACTCAAGACGGGCTGCAGAGGTGACCCAAACCACACACCCGGTGAGTGCCCCTTGTTTTTCCAAGAAGGAACATAAGCACCAGGGAGGGCAAAGGACTTGACTACGTTGCCCTACCAGTTAGTACAGTGGGAGCATAGGCCCTTCACCACTGAGTTCCCAAGCCTGTGCTCTTTTACTAGATCACTAAGTATAGTAAGTATAATATAATATTGCTATATCACTTTCTCTTTGGTTATTCAGTCACTATGAAATGTAGAGTGGGAAAAAAATGAGGGACTTAGAGTAATTTGCTATCCCACAAGAGTGATAGTGTTTAGAAACACTGCATTTCAAGACAGAACATGCTTGTTTTTTCCCCTGCATGCTGTACTAGCTAGCAAAGTCTTCTGTGACCTAGAAGATCGAATGCAATTACATTGCCCATATATATTTGCTATGCTGTTTGACTCTCCCAAGGGCAGCATAACAGTACAAGGGGAGTGACATCTTTATGAGGTTAACCCTTTTCTACTTTAAGGGTAGACTACCGAAGGCAGATGTGTTCTCCGGAGCATAACAAGAATGCTGGAAATTTGGTAGTTAGGAGGGATGACAGCACCAGACCATCATTCAGGAGGGAACAAATAAATTGTTGTCCAGAGGAACACTGGCCTGGGGAAGCCTATGAAAATATTGATGCCCATGAAGTTGAACGGGAGATGACAAGGGGGTGGAGGGCGGGCTCAAGTTACAATACAGGGAAAAAAGACAAAGACAAAAGCAAGGAAGCTAATGTCTGTTCAGTTCTACCATGTGTCAGACAACATGGCAGGTTCTTTCATGCATTATCTCATTCAACCCTCACAACCTTTTGCGATAGTCTCTATTATCATGAAAAGCAGAAAATGAGTCTCGAAGGTGTTAAGTAACAAGTCCTGGAGTATAACACCTAAAGAGGTAGGACCACCTTCCATGCTAAGGTTTTCCAGTTCTGATTCAGTTAACCTTTGCTAAGTTATAAACTACCCCAAAATGTAGTGGCCTAAAACAGTGATGCAATATTTCTCATGAGGCTCTAGGATGCCCTAGGTTGGCAGGACCACTACGCTACTGATTTCTCCTTGGCTCACACACTCATATGGTGCACTGAGTCAGAGGGCCAGCTGGGGCAAGGTGGCCTCAATCTCCTGTTGACAGTAGGTGCTGATTAGGGGCAGGGGCACCCTACTTCTCTCCATGTGGATGCCCATCCTGCACTGGGCCAGACCAGTTTATTTACATGGTGGTATCAGTGTCCCAAGAGGGCTTGTTGTATTTTTTAACTGCTTTGTGGAGGTATGATTGACAAATAAAAAGTGTGCAATATTTAACATACACAATTCTGTAAGTTTGGGGATAAGCGTGCACCTGTGAAAACATCACCACCAAGATCATAAACACATCCATTGCTTCCCAAAATTTTGTCCTGCTATTATTATTATTGTGGTAAGAACACTTAACATATGACTTATCCTCTTAACAAATTTTAAGTCTAAGAGAGCTTCTTAAAGCCCACCCTCGTAAGTAGCACAATGTCATTTCTGTCACATACTCTTGGTTAAAACAAATCACGAGGCCACTTAAGATCTAAGGGGGGTAAATGGTACCCGCTTTTTGCTGGGAGAAGAGGTAAAGTCACATCACAAAGGGATGGAAGGAAACATTGTGACCATTTAAAAACAATCTACCACAGGCTCTAAACTCCATGCTCTTTCTACTAGCAAGATTTTAATATAAATCCAAAATTGCCCTTAATTTTCCTTTTATACATTTACAAAAAGTTCTTAGTAAAAGGACTACTTTTTATAATCTGGAATACTTGTCAGAAAACTCAGGTTCTAAGCCTGTCTCTGCTGCAGTGAGATCGTGGAGCATTTTCTTTCAAACAGACTTTCATTTCTTCATTTGTGAGAAAGGGTTTGGTCTGTTTTCTCTCTAAGGGCTGATGCAACTCTATCAATTGATAGAAGAGCTTCTTATTTTTAGATCAATATGAACAAGCTTTCTGGGCGATGGGCAGGATGGCCATAACAAACTAGAAATGAGATGGCCTCTATTTTGCAATGTACTCCCTTTCATTTCTGTGGTTGCAGAATTTGGAAGGTAGTGAGCAAAGGACGCTCCTGCCCATCAGTGGTTAAACTATTCCAAGATCTGAGGGCTGCGCTGACCATTTCCAGACATTACATGCTGAGTGGGCACAGGTCTTCTAGCATTGTATGAGGGGCTTCAAGACCTGGTCAGACAGAACGGTTTCCCTGCAACACACACGCCGCACCAGCTTGAGCAGACAGCAGGGGTGAAAAGGCTCCTTAGCGGGTCTCTTCCTGAGGGAAATGCTTAGTTGGAAGCTCTCTCAGAAAGATATTGTTGCCTAGTCTGTGGAAGATCAGGTTCCCAAGGAGAAAACTAATGTTTAATTTAGCACAAAGACAGCTTAGAATCTTTCTCTGGGGGGACTGAGCCTGCAAACAGATCCACATGCAAAGAATCTAGGCGAGAAACCGAAGCTCTATTTGGTGCAATGGCTATAGCAATTGGGTGTAAGCCTGTTGGTTGTTTCTGTCAGGAGGACCACTGCTCTTTCCTGTTTATTCTTATGTCTGAAGTTTGCATTTTTCAACACGTCTATGAAACAACCAAATGGGATAGTACCGCTGGCACATACTTTTTTGCTGTCTGAAATTACATGAAGCAGTGTGGCAATCAAACTTGCAAGCCTTAGCCGGTTTAGCAAGTATTGGTCCACTTTGATGAATAACAACAACAAAAACCTTAGTCTCTCAAACTTCTTAGCCAGAGAATATTTTTATTTTTACATAATTCAGACTTCAGAGACCTCCAGAAATGAGCAATGCATGCTTAAGTATGGAATCGTCATTCCAAAGACACAGTACAGTACAATTTGTATTCAATTAAGCTACTTCTTTGCACCATAGTTACCACGATTCTAAGAGATTATACTGTGTATCCAAGAGACTCCCGGCAAGTTATTAGCAGTTGTGGCAAACTTTTGCCTTAAGTAAATTTTCTGAAAACAAAACAAAACAAAAAAACCCTCAAACATGTAATTAACTTTCTATTCAAATCCATCAGAATTACCTGAAGAGAAGTTTGCTGTACAACAATGAGGAATTCAAGGTGCTGGGCTTCTTCGTGTGGGTGAGAGTTATGAGCAGGCTGAAAAAGACCCACAAATATAACTCAGCCACATTTCTGACAAAAGTGGTTTTAAAATGACAATCTGAATGATCCCATGCTACTCTATAAACCTATCACAATGACTCAGGAAGCAGGGACACTATAAAAACAGTATAAAACAAAACTAATCCAACCTGAGTTTGACTCTAGCTTCTCGAAAAGGGGGATGTAAATTCAAATGATGGAGAACAAACAAACAAAATTCTGACTATATTCTTTGCTCCGAGTCAGAAGCAGTATATCCTTCCTTGCCCATACATTATCCACCCAACAAGATCATTGTTATGCTAATCCTATTACTCCTTCATAGTGACATTGTGCTTTTGATTAAGAATTATCATCACTAAAACTGGCTTGGCAGCCTTGGCAATTTTCCCCATGTTTCTTATGAAAAGTCACACTTTAGGAGGCACTGAGCAAAGGCAGGATTCTAAACTGAGAACCACATCGAGGACACATGAAATTTTCAATGTGCTGCAGGGGAAGAAGGCAAAGGCAGTGGCCTGTTCATTCGCAGTCCCTTGCCATGAGCTAGCCGACTCCTGAGCAACTTGAGCCAGGGATCTGGCTTTCAAGAGCATAAATTTAAATCTCCACGGCAGGAAGCTTCTGGTTCTGTGACTCTGTGACTCTGTGACCAGATTCACTTAAGAATTATTCATCAGTCTGAATTAATAATTCAGTTAAATGGTAAATTTGGACTATTCAGTTCTTAAGATTCCAAACTCTGAATAGATGGTTTAAATTTCCCATTTACCCACAAAGCCCACACGCCACCCTCCCTGGGCGAGTGAATGGAAACCCAGCCTCTATTTTAGAAGTAAAAAGTAAAATAAACATGCACTCTGGCCAAATTCTAGATGAGGACTCCTAGAATCCCAGGAATTGAAGAGATAGCCATTGATCCTCTTATCAAGAAGGACACTATTTCACACATTCCGGGAAATGTCGATCTAGCCCAGATGACACCTCCATATTAAACTGTTCAGGGAAACTGGGTACTATGATATCCCTGCCATTTATTAAAGAGAAAAGTCACATCCTCTACAAAGTGTCCCTGACGCACTATAGAGATAGAAGCCAGGGCTGGGAAAACCATGAATCTGACTTCAGTACATCCTGTCTCAGATTAATAAAAACAGCAGCTAAAATTTATGGAGCCTCTAGAAGGTGGCACACAGTTACCTCATTTACTCAATGACCCTAAGTAGTTAGTTCTGTTACAATTATTCCATTTTACAGGCGAGGAAACTGAGGCAGGAGAGGTTGACTAACTTAACCAAGAAATATAGTTAGTAAGTGCTACAGCTCACCCCTGACAGCAGGCTCTTAACTTCTATGCTGCCTTGCCTCCTTACCAGCCAGTTTTCACACTTCTCTTTCCAACCTCACCCACTCGCTTTTTAGACTGTAAATACTTAGAGGGCAAAGCACATATCTGATTGCCCATCATGGATACAATAATTTTTATAGCTACACAATAATCCTTTATTGAATTAATGGATAATTTCTCCAAACTTTAAAAGCATTCATATCCACAATCTTGATATGAAATGTCAGAACCTTTGCTAAGACCATTAAAACCCGTGAGGAACATAGTGTATGTAAGTTGTTTGGCCACTTTCATAGCCATTCCTTTGGCCATTGGTTGTGGTAGGGCCTGACTGGAGCCTTCCTCAAGCCTTGTGGAGCATGTGTGAACATCTCTCTTCATCCTCTCTATAAGGAAATGAAACAGCTTTTATGCTTTCACATCTCTTCCTTAGATTGTGTAGGAAAGGGTGGGAGCTAGCAGCCATGGTACACAGCCCGCTCACTAGCTATGGCCAGCATGCCGGCAACACGCCTTGAGTCAGGGAGCGAAGGAGCTGTGAGCCGGCTGCCATCTCCTCTGCCATCTATTCCATGTAGTACCTTCCCTGTGTCCAAACAGGGGAACCTGGTATTCCAGTAAACTTTGGGGAAAGTAAAAGATCTGTAACATTTCTGAATGAAAAAGCAAACAAGAATAAGTAAACCTCAAAGATTATCTGGACTCTTAGCCTTTCACAAATTTCTGCTTACATTTTTTTAAATGAAAACACCTTTTCCAAGTTAGTAAAGAAACAAACACATTTGTTGGAACAGCATTTTGTACATTAAAAGAATACACTTTTACCCACAGGGCAGTTCTCTTGGCACTGGGAGGCCTAGTGAACCTAAGCGGACAGGTGGGGTTGGTTCTGCTTCTTTTAGTTTCTCTTTTTGTGTCTAGCTAGTATACTTTTAAAATCGTCTCCTTTTGATGCCAAAGGCCATGTCATGCTGTATATAACTCATTGTGAATGGGTGAAGTATGTAAATAGGAAGGCATTAAGCAGCTCAGGGACCTGAAGATAGGTAATACAAAACACTTAGGCAATATGCTATGGGAAGAGGCTGCTGAAGGGGAAATATAATACTTGTCCTCAAGTATATGAAAGATTATTATTGCTTCACAGATGCTGACTCCTCTGAGTCGTTCTTCTCTACCATTTCTGGGGATTCTGATTTTACTCTTGTCAGGGCTCCAGACCCTCCAGGAAGAGGATTCTCCTTGTCTATCCCCTGCACCACTCAAACCCAACCACAGAGTAGTAACGCTTCACCCTCTGTCCCCCAACACCTAACATTAATGCCCATCCACACTCAGTTGCCCCATCCCACATCTCCATGTTCTCTCCCTCCTCACAGGCCCTGCTGGTGGCCCACATTCTCCGTAAAGCTCTCCCTGGTCTGGATTTGAATCTCTCCCTATCGACTATGCATAGTACCAATGCTTTGAGCACCTGTATGTCCGGTACCACTATATTGACTGGTTTGCTAAAGAATTTTAGCTTTATTTGCTGAGGGAAATACTGATACCCAAAAAGAGTAAAATTATTTTCCCAAGCTCATACAGTTAGTAGGTGTGAAGTAGGGATTTGAACACACTTTGATCTATAAAATCTACGCATTAAATTCTTCCATTTACTATATGTCTAAGCCTCAGTTTATTTCTTTGTAAAACAAGGCAAAATGTTGTTTACTCATCTGTTTGGAGTTTTTTTTTTTTTCTTTTAGTAAGACATTACATAAAATACATAATAAAAATGCCTTGTATATTCTAAGGCTCAATAAACATTTATTCCTCTCTCTGTATGATTTTCTATATCAGTTTTGTTCCATTCTACCTAATTAGTACTTTTTGCTATTAATACTTTATCGATGTGGTCTTGATTGGCCTACTAGACTGTAAGCAAGCAGGGACTATGTCTTTAGCTGTATTTCTATTCTCCAACACAGCCTGTTCGAGTACGAGGGAAGTCAGCATGAAAATGCATAAGAAAGAATTTAAAATTGTTTTTCTTAAACACAACTCTGCCTATGAACATATACAAGGACAGATTAAAGAACAAGAAAGTGGTAGAATCCACTCAGAAGTGTTTAGCTGCCATGCAGAGCAGAACTGGATTTTTTTTTTTTTTTCAATTTCCTTCTAGGCTTTTTGAGATTAAATTGCAGTGATAAATACACACAACACCAATGAAAGCAAAAACAGCTAATCACGGCCACTTTTTTAGTCATGTTTCATTGTTATGACCAAGAACATTTGAAAAGCCATGCTTGTCTCAGCACTTGCGAAAGGTGCGCAGGTATAGGGAAGCCATACAGTACGAAACTTTAAAGCTTAGAAAAATGTGATGGCCATCACGTAACAGTGGCATTACTTCAAAGAAAGCAGATGACTTCTATAGATAAACACTGACCTAAACAAGCAAGACACCTTGGTTGACATAACATCACTTTGCTGTCGAAAAGAGCCTTCTGTCGATTTCTGAGAAAGGATTATACCAACTTCTCTCCACTTGAACTCTTGCCTTTGTGAGATCTTATAACTGTATTTACTTGAAAGGAGTAGTAGGAAGGTCTTGGATAGATAAGAACTCTCCCTTTATTACTTTGTTCTGGAAAACAGAACAAAAATAGGTCAGTTCTTAAGGAACTGATGGCTGCATATATAAATAATGTAAACACTCCTATCGCTGTCCTGGGGAGGACATTTATCACACAGACAGCGAGAGAAACCGAGACCTGGCCAATAAATTGTTCTGTCCTCAGCCCCCTATTTAGAGCTTTCAAATTTTGAATTGTCGATTGGAAACTTGATTATTATCAGTTAAAAATAACCAGGGAACTCTGGCAATGATTTAACTTGTTTGACTTTCTTAAGCTAACAATTAACATTTTAGACTATTGCTGACAAAATATTTAACTTTCCCATGCCATTGGTGCAAACGACTTTTCTAGTATCCCCCAGGCGCCTGGGTGACACACCTTTTTGAAGCTGCTCAGGTTCACACAGGGGCCTATGAAAGATGTGCATTCAGAGCCTCTAAACAGTTCCCCAGCATTGCCCACGTTAATGAGGGTTTTCTGGGACCTTCAGGAACACTTAAGTACACTGATAATTCAGTCTTATCTTGACAGCACCGAATTTGAAACACCAATCCCTCTATTTACAATAAGCTGTTTCACCATTTCAATAGACAACTGAAAGCTTAAGTGTACTTTTAATCCCTGGAAAAACGAGCATTATGATTTGTTGTTCAGTAGTTTATTATTAGCGATATTAGTGATAATGCCTTCATTTCTGCCGTGCTTTATTTTTTCCAAAGCTTGTTCGGAAACACACATTCGTTTGCTTCTCTCAACAACCCAGGGCAATGTTATTGTTCTCTGAGCTTTACAGATGATTGCTAAGTAACTTGTCCTAGGTTGCCCAGCTGGTAGTGATCAAGCAGGCACAGAACCGAGGGTGCAGACTCCTTGTCTGATCTGCTTTCTTTCCTCCACACTACATTAGAGAAAAGATAATCTCTAAAGCCAAAGATGACTTGGAACCACTTATCTGCCCATCCTAGCAACAGTGGATGCAACAGAAAAAGAGCTTGTCTCAGGCAAAAGGGAAAGATTAATAATGCACCACGGAAGCTCTAAACCGTACTGTTCCACGGACCAGCAATTATTCAGTTTTACGGTCCATTCAGAGATTCAAACATACTTCACCAGAAAATGATTTAGTGCCTAAAGCCTGCTCCAAGTGGTTAGATCTGCTTAAAGCCTTACAATCCGGGCCCTCTAAAAGGCTCTGCTCCGACAGTCCTTGCAGCAATGGGGCTTCCCCTGAACTTGTACTTGAGCTAAATGAAGAAACTGGCTGAGTAAGGGCTGCTGAATTAGACTCTCAATGTGGATGGAATTAGAACTGGCTTGGAGGTAATTCTTGCATTGTTCTTGCATCTCAGGCTATTGAAAAAAAACTCAGACATATATTTCTTGCAGTGTAACACCCCTCAGAGTCAACACTATCCTATGGAACAGAAGTTCCCCTTTCACCCTTATTCAAATATTCCCAATTATATACAAGGCATTATGCTGGTAGGTAGGCAGGATACAGAGCTTTCATCTGAGGACACAGTATGCATTTGATTTCAGATGATCAATATTCTCTGCCTTTCTCCAAAGGATGTTTATGGCCACTTATGGCATACAAATTAACTAAGAAAGTGATAGATTCAACATACCCTGAAAGAAATAATTCTGGTTATGGATACAGGAACAATACAATTAAGAAAGAATTCTGACACTCATTCTGCACAAAAGGCCCCTTTAAATTAATAGTGTTTTTGAAAATAAGAGGAGCCGAGTGAAGTGAGACCTGCAGGTCTAATCGGCTTGGTGAATCACTCCCAAATGCCCAGGCTCCCTTCGCACACAATGTTATCAGGTCAATACAGTATTTGCATCACCATCTCTCCAGTGCCCAGCTGAGTAACAAAGCACCAAATTTAGAAGCTAAAATGGAGAAGGGAATTTCCAATAACCAAAAGGGGAGTGGTGGGTCACCTCTTACAATCCCACACGTTTTCAATGAAAAGCAACCATTAGAAGGGAACTGCTTGCTCTCTGTACCCCTAACTCACAGGGCCCCTCACATCCTCACTGCATTCAGAGAGGGAAGACTCCTGAGGGGCTGTTTCAGGTGATGGTTGGCGGTTAGGAGAAAGAACACAGGTTCTCTCTACCTTAGACCAGGGAGGTGCAGCAGGTACCTTTGGGTTCTGCAGCAGTGAAACCTTCAGTTGGGAAAGGTCAGACACTGTACTCTCACTTCGTCCCAATGTGGATATTGCTAATCATAAAGTTACAATGCCACTGAAGTTGGCTTTATTTAGCACCTCCAACCCCCCAGTTAAAAAAAAAAAAAAAAAAAGGGGCAGCGTCATCTTACTTCCAAGCTGGGGAAAAGCAAAAATCAAAAGAACAAGGTCATGATCAGACATGCCATCCTCCTTGCAAAGGCTAGGATGTGACACCCACATCCAGGGTTGGCACCCAGGACAGAGATCAGTCTTCTCCACTGAGAGGGCTGGGTACCTCACTCCTGTATCACCCCCAGAAACACTTACCAGGAGACTGTGAGGCACACAAAACCATATTACTGGGAGACTTGCAGGCAGATTATAAATTTACTGGGGACAATCAACGCATTTAGATACTTTTGTCTGCAGATGCCAGTGACATACATGTGCAGCCAAACCTCATTCTTCTCGTGATTCACCATTTGAGTGATTCTTAACCCACCACCTTCACCTCACCACCTTGCCTTCACAAAACAAACTCCCCTTGCTCTCTCTCTCTAATGGGATTCCGGGCAGAGGTGGGGATAGAGCAGGTGGTCAGGAAAGGAACTTAGTTCTTGAAGCTCTAATATAACGCCACAAACTAATTTTATTCAAGGATAAAACAGCAAATGCTCCACAGTTTAACTGTTAGCTGTTATTTTTCATCTGCAGTCAGTGCCAGGAAGTTGCAGTTCCAGGCATCCCAAGCAAGAAGTGTGTGTGGTTGGGGGGGGCACCCTCCCAGTCCCCAGAGTTTCTGGAAACTTCATCCCCACAGACCCAGACCAGGGATAATGGGGAGCCACAAAGAAGCATCCTAAGGACTGATCTGCAGGGTGTCCTCCCCCTAGAGCTCCTTTTCGAGCTCCTTTGGAGAGGTTGGACACAGCGCCCTGCTTCCTTTGGGATTTTGGAGTACTTTTCGGCTTGCCGGGCTATTTCCTGTTGCTGACTTTCATTAGGGCTGACTTGGGCAAACTGAGCTGTGCTGTGAGCAGACATGGGACTTCAGAAGCCCCAGAACTCAAAAACGGAGGAAGCTTGCAGGCTGCTGGGCTGCAGGGCAAGGCTCCACCTTTGCCCCAGAGGCCACTGGCCCCGCAGCTTCGGAGGAAGGCAGGAAGCCCGTACACGCAGGCAGGCTGTCACCTGACCAGGACTGGCATCAAGGATCAAGGGACAGTCCCTCTGGGATGAGGTGTGTCTGTGCCTCTGAGGAAGAATTTCTAGTCAGAAACTTAATCAGAACTTTCAAGTTTGATGTCCTGTCACCAGAAGTGGCTGAAGACAAGATACTTCCTAGGGTGATAGCATGTCAATAGCTCCTTTGTGCCTGCACTCTTTAACCAATGCCGTAACTTGGCGCTCACTGTAGTGTCTGTGAAAAAGCTGCTAGATGGGAGAGAGGACTGGGGGAACCTATAGAAAATCAGGGAGTATGTCTCTTCAAAATATTCCTTCACTGGTCTGGGATATTTCTCTCCAAATTTTGTTTTTTCCTGAGGGGACACTCAGGGAATTTCTCTGTGCTGCATATCAGCAGTTGGGTTCTCTCAACCCAAGCAGAATGGGAAATGGGACAAGAAGGAAAAGGCTTTGATAAAGGTCACATCGACTGTTTTCAGGCTGAAGAAAGGCCTGTCGGGCCTAATTAGGGCTGGCTAGCCAAAGCAGGAGTACCCTTGAGACCTGGCCTTCCTCCGAGGCTCAGACCTTGCCATATTGTAGCCATCCCTTCTACAAGCTGTGGACCTCAGAGAGCCTCTGGAAAAGCACTCAGGCTTCTTACCACTTAAGAAATACCCTACACGTGGAGGAAAACCCATGCATGAGCACCAGCAGAACTTGATAAGGAAGAGTATATGCCACACAAATAGCACAACCAATGGCCTTTGAGGCAGTCAGGTGACATCTTGGCCCCTTTTATTGCTGTCCACTCCACATCAGGCCAAGGCAAGCTCTACCCTCACAAAAGGCCACACGGTCACAGCCAGAATCATGAGAAAACCAGGTGTCTTACCGCAATCAGGGCTGAGTTCCTCTGGTCTCCCGGGGTTGAAGCTGGTGGTTGCTGCTCTCCATCGATCCCACTACCACCACCACTATTGCTACTGTTCAGCAGGTGCTGTTGGTGGTGATGGTGATAGTCTGGTGGGGGCGGTGGGGCTGCTGTTGCTGATGCTTGGGAAGCTATAGGCGGGGCAGCAGGGGGCGGTGGAGGGGCTGCAGTGGTGGCAGCAGCTGCAGTGGCCTTGGTGTGTTTGCCAGTCTTCCTTGCCCCCTGGCCATGCTGGACAAGGCTCAGGAGCTGCAAGGTGCTCTCTCTTTCCCGGTCTGAGCTCTCAGCTCTACCACGTTCATAGCGTCCTTCGCAGCTCAGGTGGTGCTGGCGGCAGACGGCGATCCGAGCCCGGAGGCGCTCCACAATAGCACTGTGCACTCTTGGGGTGACTGAACCCCCTCCGGGGAGCCCCGCCCCAGGGGCCCCTCCTAGCCCTCCTGTGGGGGCCTGTGGGGGCGCTGTGTCCCCCATCTTGGTGGACACAATGATTGCTGCCTCTGGGATGGTGAGGTGGAAGGAGGCTACTGCTGGCTATTGCAGGAAAATCTGTTTTGACAATGTGAGCTCAGTGTTCAGGGCCACATGAATAGAGGTCTTCAGAGGTTGGGGGTGCGGTGGAGGAGGTGTGGGGGAGGGGTGTTAGTAAAAAGAGGATGAGGAACACGAATAGAAACCAATTGCAGAGGATAAGTTGGAAACGAACCCTGATCAACTTACTCTAATTGCATTTGACAGATCTAGAGAAGTTGGACAGAGTTGGTGGGGTTCCCCCGCCCCCACCAAGCTGACAAGAGCCACTAGGTACTGTGTCAACCTACAATGTGGGGGTTAGAGCCAAGAATTCAGGGATTGTCAAGCCAGAGACAGAAAGAGCCAGCAAAGGGAATTGAGAGAGGTAGTAATAGAGAGCTGGACTCCCCCTCACCTAGTTGTTTCAGAAATTCTTTACGGAGATGTTTCTGTTGAGAAACGCATTGCTACCCGGTCTACGTAACCCGCAGCCTTTACTTTTCCTCAGGTTAAAAAATAAGTGCTGTTTTAGAAGGTTTTTGAAGTCAGTGTTGAACACACAAAAATCAAGAGAGACTGTCTTTTGGTTTTTAATTTCTCCTCCCTTCCCCTTCGCTCCGGTGTTTTCTCCTCTTTGGGGACAGTGGGATGTCTTCTCCCAAAAGAGGGAGACGGCTTCTCAATTGTTAACAATGTCAGTAACTGGACTTTTGGACCATGCTTTTCTCTTCAGCTAATCCAATCACCGGTGAAATCCTCATTCCCTCTAAGGTTTCCTAGCCTTAAATGAAGGCAGTCTGAAGTCACTAGCCACTGAGAAAGATCCTTCAACACATTTCCCCCTCCCGCTTACGTTTCTATTCCTCACCCCCAGCTCTATTCTAATACAGTATCTAGAGAGACGAACTCTTCCGAGAGTAATTTACAAACGATGGTCAAACTTACAAACTTCCAGCAAATTTCACCGAGTCACGTCCAGACACTTTTCTGTCCACTTTTGTACATTCCATCCCGGCCAGTGGATCTGAGGGTCTGGACTCGCAATAAGCAATGTGCTTCTATCTCTTGTATTGCTCCGCTTTATAGATGGGGGAAAAAGTAGCTTGTATTTTCCTTTCTCTTTCCCGTCTGTTGTAGCCGCTTTGCTGACCACTGGCTCCACTGCCCCGAGTCACGGCGATACACAGGCTTTCATTGTGCTCCGATAGGAGAGAGAGAGAAAGGGAGAGAGTGAGACAGAGAGGGAGAAAGAGAGAGCCAGCAAGCTGCAGATGGGGGGGGGCAGGGGGGCGGAGGGGAGGGCGAGCGTATCCGGGGCTCCCTGGTGGAAGGCTGGTGCCACTGCACGAGTGAGTAATTGCAGCCAGGCACCGGGGAAAGGGGAACGCAGAGGGCCTCCCAGTGGCTAAAGAGGTAAATCCCAAAGCCTGCGCGTCTCCCCAGAGCTCGCTTAGCTCAGCCTCAGCCTCCACGGAAGGGGCAAGGCGGGGAAATCCCCCAACCTCTGCACAACCACTTCATCAGCTGTAAATATTTAAGAAATCCCCAGCCAGGGAATGTATTTTCCCTTTCAGACCTACATTACGCACCTCCTGAGGATATCATTTTCATTTTTCAATATGTTGTAAACGATACCACTAAGCACCCTAGCGAGAGCTGGGTGAGCACTGAGGAAATGTTATTAGTAGACCGTATGAGAGTGTGCGCGTGTTGGGGGTGGGGAGAAGGGGGTGGACAGGAGAGGAAATCACACTCATAGCTCCTAAAGGGGAGGCAGGTGTCTCTGGACCTCAAGAGTGACAAAATATTTTACAATGAAATTACCAATACTAGTCCTAGAAAAAAGGAAAAAAAGTTTGTTTTTGTTGTTGTTGTGGTTGAAAATTCAAGATTGCCAGTGACAAAACAAATGCAAACTCTGAGATCTCCATGGCTACCTGGTTTACACGTGTCAGGAGGGAGGAAAATCAATACCTAAGCAGATGAGTGTCAAGAAGTTTTAAGAACACAAACCAAATCCATCTCTCACACAGACTGATGTCCCTCATCTTCAGATGATCCTGTCTTTAAGATCCCAAACTATATATTGAATTCTGCTAGTCACTATTAATTATGGAGAATAAATTAGGGGGAGCACAGTATTGAGATAATCAGGTCCGTAAGTACTGTAACTGTGTATGTCATTGGAAGTTACTGGATTTGAGGTCTCAAGCAATGGTACTTTAATTCAAACCAACTTTGGTATCTCAGTAACACAGTCCGGCTTCAAGGTGAGATATGAATAGAAATGAGTGGGTAAAATCAATGCAAACATTTAGAGACAATTTATTTGCAATTTTAGTTTCAGATAAGCTGGCCTAAGCTGTTCATTTTTTCACAAATCTGGGAAGGTTAATTTGGAATTGAGTACAAGTACATTCTGATGGAATAGAACTTCTATACTTTTCATTGGAACATGCTTCTATCTGTTCCTCCCCAGGCTAAGTTCCTCACCACTCATGCAGAGAAAGGCAAAAATATACCTTGGTTAGGTATGCAAATTTGAATGAGAACTCTCTCAGGAGGTGTCATTAAAAAGTGAAGGAGCTTTGGTCATTTTATATTTGATTTTTAAAAAGTCTTATTTATTACATATTACCTCTTCTATCACTATGGGTACTTTATATTCAGCAGTCATACTTGAGAAAAAATTCAATATTTAAATTTAAAACTTATTGTTCACTCTAGTCATGCAGTAGTGTGAATTTTGATTAACATGGAGTCCTTGACCAAATCTGCTATTCCTAAATGCTATCGACGTTGATTTCTATGCTAGACAGGGACATCTTACAAACTTGTTAAGCAAGGTTTTAATAAATTTTCATATTATATACCAGGGTTTTAGGACCCTTCTTTATAATGCCTTTTGTATACATTTACCCTTTATAGCCATTTAATTTTAAGCTGACATCATTATCAACCACACCTTCATTTCTATTCACATTACTATGTATTTACAATTACTGTCTATAACAGCCCTCAGCATATATCTCCCTTAATATACAGACAGTCTGAAGAGATAGGTGTTATTAAGTCCATTTATAAATGAGGGAATTGAGGTTCATCAAAATTAAACTACTTGCTCCAGTACATGTAACTGGGAGATAACAAACAAGGACTTAAATCAAGACTGATTTCAAACCTATGCTTTCTGAACCACTGGGCTACTGCTTTGATATAACAGGAAAGCCGGACTATTCCCAAAATAGCTCAAGGGCTGCAATTACATCTCAATCAACATGCTGGAGTATAAGGAAGTCCAGTAATACCGCCAAGAAATGAGTGGTGAATTGAACCGCTCATCTGAATATGAGAGCAGACAAGTTGAAGAAAAATTGGTCAATTACTTTCAACTTTCTATAAAATAAAAAATATTTTTCTTGTTTTCTCCTTTTCATGGTGCTTTCCCCTCCCTTATAACCCTAAAGCTTCTGTAAAGCCTTGTACATTCTTCCAAGCATTACGTCTTTCACTTGTCCCTTTGTCTTTCCCATCATATCTACTACTCATAGCTACTGAACGCCAAAGCACCTAACACTATAGCTATGAATGCCCAGATCTAAAAAGTTCACAGATGTGTAGATTTATAAATTTACAAACTATTTCTTTTTAGTGCCATATCAAACAATGATATAGATGATGATAAAATAATACTGCTATATGTCCTAATACCTGTAAAAGTTAGTTCTATTTTTCAACATTTTTTTTTAAATAGACTTCTTGCTTTTGGCCTCCTGAGCTATACTAACTCATACTTCCTAACAGCCTGTCTTTTCCATTCTTTGGTGTTACCATGTATCAGAGGCCTCTTGTATTTTCTCTCCAACCACCCACTGAAGAAGCTTGCTCATTTGCCATGACCTCAGACATCAGCAATAAGGCATGGACTCCTCACATGAAACATAAGCATCAGTATTTTCACCACTTTGTGAGCTTTTGCTACTTTTTTTTGTTTACAATAATAGGAATAACTTCAGAAAATTAATTTCAAAATATTAATATTGATTTGATGATTCAATAAAATGTAGCTTTTCGTGTATGCACATATATGAAGTCCAAGAAGTGTACCATATAATAGATGAATCCAGGTTCAACCAACATTTGTAGTAAGAAACAAGTACCTAAAATTCCACACTAAAATAGATCCTGCTAGAACACCACTTTTAGGAATTACAGTACAGAATACACAGGGTCCATTTGTTCACTCTGAAGCCATTTTACTTTATTATTAGACAATTTAGATGTGCAAAGCAATGCAGATGCCAAAATATATGCTTTTTTATTTAGGGACTTTGTTATTACTGATTTCAGAGAGAGGAAGGGAGAGAGAGCGAGCGCATGAGAGAGTGATCAACTTGTTGTTCCACTTATTTATGCATCCATTGGCTGCTTCTCGTCTGAGCCCCACTGGGGATAGAACAACCTTTGAGTCGGGGAGGGGGGGGGGGCGGTGCTCTAACCAACGGAGCTACCTGGCCAGGATCAAAATATGCTTTTAAATTACTTTTGGCTGAATCTATCTCTCTGAGATTTTCTGATTCTAACATAAATACTTACATGGGAAAATTATGGATAAAGATAAAATACATCTTAATAATTAACATACAGACAAAAATGAACAGAAGAAAAAAACACTGTGAAGCATGAAACACATGTTATGAAATTACTCCTGAAGTGATGGTTAACACTCTGCAGGCCTGAAATCTGCTTTATTGGACTGGGTAAACTACAGTCTGGTTCTGAGCAAGGGGACTGAACTGCAACAACATAGTGAGGTTTCTTCCACAGCCCACTGATTTAAATGATAGTAGTAAAAAAATTTATTAGTGAAGATAGAATAATAAATCAATATAGGCAGGGATCAGCAATAAATACACGTCAATGATGGTCTAAGTACATTTTAAAAATACAATATTTTTCTACTAAAGTGACAGGACATGAATGGCTATTCACATGATAATCATCTGTCATAAAGGTATTGTTATATAACTTCAAAACATACTTAAAATTATTAAGCTTATGTTTTCTATGTACAGCAGATGAAAAGTTTTATTAGACTGTAGAGTGCCACTTCATGGAAATTAAGGTGAACATGTTTTAAACAAGGTATTTTGCCATGACGACATACATACAGTATATAAATGTCACATGATACAGAGAAACAAAAGTCATGATCTTCACATTTACAGGAATTTATAAAATCTTCTCTGAAGGAAATGTGTTACAATTCAAACTTCTCATCTTGAAAGTAATCCGCATCATTGAGACATTCTTGAAGTTGACCATATCTCTGCATATACAATAAAAAAGCTAGTTATTTTACTCAAAGCAATGAAGATAAGTTAGGCCTTTTCAATCTACAGACACAAATAGGAACAATTTCATTTTGTGGTAATCATGAACAAAAGTCTTTTTAATATGAACAGGGGCTCAATTTCAAATGAACATTTCTAACTCATATGAAACATTGGAAAAAGATCAGACCAAACATTATTATTAATTTCATAACTTTCTTGTAAATTGTATTTTTATATCGTATTTATAGAAGTGTTGCAACTTCAATAACTTATTCAAAAATCTGTTGAATGTGTAACATATATCAAATATTCAGCTAGTGACTAGATAAAAAAAAATAAATTTGCTCTCCCTGTCCTTCATGAGAACAGAGTTCAGTAGGAACACACCAACGACAGCCAATAACAAATGCTGTAAAGAAGTGCAGACACTGTACTGAGGCTTCAGAAGGCGGGGTCATGGCGAACTGAGGTAACAAGGAAAGAGTGGCATCTAAGCTGTCCTGGGAAAAAGAAGATTTGTTAGGCAAAGATTTGGTGGGGAGAGTTTTCTGTAGGACACAACAGTCCATACAACAGCAACAAGACAAGGAAGTGTGGGTTTTTACTATAACCTAGTTTTTAGAGGAACAGAGAGAGAAGACCGAACCACAGAGGCTGAGGTCCGGGAGTAAACAGTATGAAGTGCTGGTTACGGAGTTCAGCAACAATGTGGCAGTCAGTGCAAAGTTGGTCGAGGTGTTAAGGCAGGAGATTGACATGATCCAACATGCATTTTTTTAAAATGGTAAAACATTCATTCCAGAAGTTTGGCAACTAGTTAGCAGTCTCCTGTTATAATTTGCGTAACAAGAGCCCAAATCTGAGTGACAGCAATGAAGACAGAGAATTAAAAATCAGGTTAGAAAAAGAAAGAGAGGAGTCAGGATGATTTGGAGATTTCAAGGTTGTTGGAGTTCAAAGTGCTTACCTCAGCTGAGGAGATTAACTCACTAATGGTTTCTTAACTGTACTTATGAACTCTGGTTCTACCCTAATGAGGGGATGACCCTGACTTTTGTGGTCTATGGAAGGGTTTGTGATAGTGCATTTGCCTCCCAGATAGGGCCATGAAACCTGACCCCACTCCCAAACACCTCTTACTTGATCAGCTTCTCTGGAAAGAATGAAGAACAGAAGAAACCCCCTCTGGACTGCTTCGGGATTCTCTTGACCCAGTACCCATACAGGTTCTATTACATGTAAGTACTCTAGGATTAGAAGCCTATACTTTAGAAGTGTGAATGTTTTAATGCTTTTCATATTGTTTTTCTTTGTATTATTTTTTCTCTTATTAAATTTATGTTGGAAAATTGCAGTCTATCTGAGCTATACTAAGGAAAGGAAACCATTGCTTTTATTACTAATAATAGCCACTCACTAATAGTCACTTACTAATTGCTAGGCCCTATATTAAATGCTTAAAAGGTGTTACTTAATCTCCATAATAAAACCCCAATTATTAATAACCCTAATTGTTACTTAGTTCCTATTTTACTGAAGAGAAACTTAGGCTTACAGAAGTGAAGAAACTTGCCCCCAAATTCTACAGTTAGAAAATATTTAAATCCATGTTTTTAACCACTGTCGTATGTCATTTCTGAGATTTAAAGGGTAGGGGCAGGGGTGCAGCTTTAGTCTGAAAAAAGAAAAACCTTTTTAAGGAAAAGTAAACTCAGAAAGAAGGCAGTATTGCCTGGCAATTCATTCTGTCTCCCTAAAGATTCTGCTTATATTATTTTTCTTTATTAAAAATTTGGAGAGTGCCAGATGAACCTACTGATGAAATCTGTTGGAATTATGGGAATAGAGTATGAGAAAGAGGTCAGAACATAAACGAAAGTTTGGAGTCTTCTACTCAGAAGTAGCAGTTAGACCTGGAAAAGGGAATGGGTTTGCCAAGGGAAAGAGTTTTGAGGCTGAGAAGAGGACCTACTGCAACATTTACCTTTAAGCAGGGGTCTTCAATCTTTAATTTGCTAAGAATCACCTAAGGATTTTTATTGAATAGGTCTGCTGTGAAGCCAAGCACTACATATTTTTCATCAACTTCTAGGTGGTTCTGACATAGATAGTTTAGGGCTATGTTTTGAGAAACATCAGTTTAAGGAGTGGAAGAAAAAACTTTTTCAAGTTAAAAAGGGGTGAAGAAAGAGAACAAGTGTGAAGAGATTTGGGACGTGGCAGGATACCCAATCATAACTTAAAATTCTTATTTACATAACAATACTTATGCAATACATTTAAATTTACTTTAAACCCATTTATAAAACTGAAACTTGATACTTGTACAGACATATATTGTCCACTTCCTGGTGTTCACATGTTCACCACCCCAGCCTGACTATCCTGCATTCAACTGCCCTGCAAACCACAGCACATGCACCTTCTCTGTGACAAAAAAAAAGTTAGAATTTTGCCAGTGGCATATAATAGTATGTTTTTCAGCTCTAATTTAGAATGAGACATATATTATATATTTATTGGTTTTATTATAACTTTATCATTTACTCTTTTTTTGCACTCAAGTTGCTCCTAACCTTTAATGTAATTAGGTTGAAAACAGATCTTCCTACTTGAACTTAGGAAGACGAACAAGGAGAATAAAGTCAGTGTAGGTGGCAGGTTTTGAGGAAGAAATGCTGAGATATCCTGAGACCATGGAAGAAAAATGCTTGGAGGAAGAAAGAGCAGATAAAGGAAAAACCAAGGTGTGAAACAAGCTGGAGGAGGAAAGACAGGAAGAAACAGTTTGTGTAAGCTCGAAGGATGGGCTGACACAGTAACTGGGGGGCGTGAGCAGGAAGAGCCACAAATATACATCCCTTCAATAGTATTGAGTCCTGGCATTCTAAAGCGAGAGAGTAACTGTGGCCATGAAACTGCAGCCAAAGAAGAAGGCAAGCGTCATCACCAGCACACACAGTGCCATCACTGACAGACACACACACACTGAGGGGCAGGCCGAGTGAGGCTGAAAAATGTCAGAGCATCCAACCAATTTGGAAATTTAATCACAGCACAAAAAGCTGCATATGGGTTTACACTGGCTATAAACTTCTTTAGTTTCCAGAAATCTTTTGAGAAGGTCTATGGACAAATTTTTTAAAGTAGGGAGATAACAAAAAGAAAACAAAGCTCTTTGATACTTTATGTGAAAAAATGTGCACACTGTCCTAAACATGTAGGATCTTGAAGCACCTTCAATGGCCAATGCTAAGTGTTATTCTTTAAGCACAATATGACACTTGGGTTTCCTTTCCTAAAAATATTTTTTTCTTTTTTCCACATTTCTTCTGTTGTCACAAACCCTGTTGAGCTTTCTCTGAGGTATTTAATTAAAAAATGGTTTTAGATTTTTCTGCAAAATTTTGTTTTTCCCAGATATATTATTACATTATACATATATACATATGTGTGTGTGTGTGTGTGCGTATGCATAGTGATTTTCTTATACCTAGTACAAAATTCTTTAAAAATATGCTGTCTCAATTGGTCTTTCAACTCTAGAGGGTTGGCAACACTTAAAGGCATCAATAAAAGCACTTAAGAACTTAATGTTATCTAGGAAAACCAAGACAGGACTTACTGGATAAGTGATGGCTCCTCCCTAAGGCAAATTGAAAAGCACCGAGGACAGGGAGGAAAGCACAGAGAGTGAGAGAAGCAGAAGCAAAGTAAAAGATGAAAACCTGAAGAGAGTAAAATGAGAGAAACAAGACTGAAGTGTCCAGATGTGGGGAGCAGGCCGAGTTCACTGGGTGGTGGTTTGCTGTGAGAGGGTAACTGTCGAAAGGGAAACCAATCCTGATGTCACTCTAGACCCAGAGACCTCTGCCGAACACGACATGTTCTAAGAAGTTCCTTTTTTCTTGTTCTCTTTTTTCTTGTCTTTGCTCATAAGTTTACTCTCTAAAGCTCTCTTCTTTTTTATTTTCCTCTTTCACAAATTCCCCTATGATGTAAATAAGCCAGGAAATGAATCTCAAATCAGGATTCTATTTTAAGATTAAATATACTGTTTATCTGGGTTGCCTGAAAATCTATTATATGTTCTGTCTTGCACATTCATGTAACTCAATATGTTTTAAAGATTTCATATTAGCATTCTTTCAATGTACATAAACAATTCTAAAAGCTATGTGAGCAGATCAGAGCTCATGAGCTGCCAGCAGATCTTTAGGAATCCAGTGCACTCTTCAAAACCCCCACTTGATTCCTGGTATCAAATTTAGTGATTAACAGGATATGGGGGAGTCAAAATCAGTGCCGTGGCCTGAAACCTCTGCTTTCCCCTTGATCTTCAGTTACAGGGCTCACTGCTAAGTCCCACATCCTCAAGAAGAGGATGTGGGTGGTATTAGGACTGGCAGCCAAGATCCTTTCCTCAGACTGGCACCAGGTGCTTCTTCACTCTCAGGTCACAAGAACTGTTCTAAAGAATAGGAAGCAGACAAGCAGAGGTGAGTCCTGTACTTTGTCAAAGAAAATAAGGGGACTTATATATATATATATGTAAGGAACACCATATTTATAAAAGTGAAAACAGAAAGCCTTCATTAAGGGACAGTATTATTGCTGATTATAATTTATCTGATGAGCGGAATGAATGCTTAGAACATCAGACCACCTATGTAGGGTAGGACGATGACAAGCATGAAGGGAATGGGTGAAAAAAGAGAAAATACAAAGACAGGGAGAGAAGGAGAGATTCTCTTTTAAATTTCGCTGACTTCCAATCATTGGTATCCTTTTGCTGATCATAATTAGGCTCCAGAATCTACTGAGTGAGATGGTTATTTTATATTCACCTTACCTCCTCAATCCAGCCGCTCTCTTTTGACTGACTGAAAATTCTTTCCACTGTTTCTTTAACTTGTTCATCTCCCACTTCTCCTGTCTTTGCCATGGAGCAACATTCTTGGTACAGCTTGAATTTAAAATGTTTCAGTTTATGATAAATTTTGGTACGTTCAGCACAAATTCTGCCAACAATAAATACCTAAATCAAGAAATAAACATAATCTGAATGTGATGTGAATAATATAGCAATGAACATACACATTTTCTGGTTTTCAGATTTTAATAGTAAAATCTAATGCATTATGTATTTTTTAAAATGTTTCTGCAATGATCCCATTGTCATCTCATTTATGTAATCCAGCTAACAAAACTTGAGCACCTGCTCTGTTTCAAGCACTGGAAATACATAAGTGAAAGATGTCCTCCTACCTGTATTAGGAGAGCTTATAGTCTCAGGAGAAAAACAAATGACTATAAAACAATGTGTCAAATACTAAGCACAAGATGCTATCAAAATACAGAGACTGGACAACTAACCAAATTCAGAGGGGAGAAAGCTTCTCAAGTAGGTGATGCTTGAACTAAGCCTTTGAAAGACAGTTTGGGAAGGAGGAGAAAAATGGCTTGTAAGACAGAGGATGGGTACACCTGGAAGCAAGAAAAGCATGCAAGCTATTGAATGTACACAGTGACTGAGTTAAAAATGCCTGGATCATGATAATTTTCTAGGTTATAAGCTAGAAAGTATCAATACTAAGTACTGGCAGTTTTTTAACTTAATACTTTTTTTCTAAAAAATTTTGTAAAGTAAAAAATAACTGTTCAGTCATATCTATGTCTTTAATGAGTCTGATCTGATTATACTATATTAACATTTTATTGTTTGCAAATTAAGAATTTTAAATTCTATTATATGGACTTCTAGGACTTTATAATAAATAATACTATTCTTGTGAAATCAACTAACAAGAACATTTCTCTTTCAGAATAGTTTAAATATATCCTTTGTTAACCCACCAATAGCTAAAATAGGAAGAGTGTCACTGCACTGACCTAATTAAATATAACTAACTATACCTACATTTTTTCATTCATTGTAGGAAATGAAACAGAAAGGGCTTCAAACATGCTAACATGATTCATCTCATTTTCATGGAGTGACCTTCCTAATCTGTGTATTTGTCTCTGTGCAGAGATTCACTAATGGGTTAGACTCTTATGAGTTCAGTACAAGTGATACAGTAACAACATTGATCTATGTAACTTTTATTCTATTTGACAAAGAATTGTACTGTTTTCTTGTAGACCCACTGCGAGGGATCACACAAGTGACGAGTTCAGTAAATAATCCAAGAGTATAGTGGCAAAAGTGATTAAAAGTTAAACACGATAATTGGCAACAGTTAGGTTTGATGTGTCACCCTGTGAAGACAGTATATGGGACAGCTTACAATCTTTTTAAAAATCCCTAAAAGCTAAAGAAAAGCATGTTCAGATTTCTGTTCACATGCTGTGAAAACCTTTCTGTTTTTCAGATCATTAGAAATAATCAGGTATTATTGTACACTGCTTGCTTATCTAAGTATCTTTTGCATTCCAATGTTATCAAATCAGTCATATCCATTACAACAATTGCAAATGCCTTTCACTTTGAGTAAAATAGTTGCAGTGGCCACTAGGGGTACCCTTTGTCTCCATTTCTACCACTGAAGTTGACTGAGGGGGAAGTCTCTTACAGCTGTTTGGGATAAAATATAGGAGAATCTGATTTTAATTTCCATTATACCATATTCTACAGAGGAATTTACCTGTATAGATTTTTAAAAAATATTTTTTAGAGAGAGTGGAAGAGAAAGAGACAAATATCAACGTGTGGTTGCCTTTCGTATGCCCCCAACTGGGGAACTGGCCCGCAACCCAGGCATTGGTCCTGGCTGGGAATCAAACTGGCAACCTTTTGGTTACCAGGCACATCACTCCACTGAGCCACACCAGCCAGAGTTGTAAAGAATTTTTAACTTGGGACAAGAAGGAAGGAAGAGGTGTTTAAAAATCCTTATTTAATTTTTTCCCAATATGTAACAAAAATATCTACTGAAAACATTAAACATTATAGTTTACTTCTTTCTGTTTCTAATTCCTACTTTCCTAGCATCTACTTACACTTATGTAGGTCAATAAACCCAAAATTACCTTTAGAATATTCTCACACTATTTTTTCCCTCAAAAGGGATCACATTTTATATGGGAGAAAGCCATTATTAATAGAGCTCTACAGAAAACAGTAAATAACAGCTGTGTAGTGCGAGCAGACCTCTCTCCTCGCCACACCCATCTTTAGTGTATTGCTGCACCCTGCTAGAACTTATGAAGCAATGTAGTACAACAGTGTGCACAACATGCGGGGGTGCCCAACCCACAGCCCCGATGGCTGTGAATGTGGCCAAACACAAAATCATAAATTTACTCAAAACATTGAGGGTTTTTTTGTGATTAAATGCTACAGTGTATTTAATGTGTGGCCCAAGACAACAACTCTTCTTTCAGTGTGGCGCAGAGATGCGGAAAGGTTGGACACCCGAGAGTACAACATACCCAGCCAAGGGATCCTGCTTCCTCCTGGCCTGTTTTTCCCCACAGATGCATTATCCATTGCTACTTGTGTCATATTCCTGCCTTGCCCCATTGGACCTTAAACACCTTGAGGAATCTGGACAGACCCTGGGAAAAATTAAAAATCAATTCAAGACTGTTGTCAGTCCTCCCATCCGCCTGTCAGATTTCACATCTCTCTTTCCTCCAGGTGATTTCCTTCTCATCTATGCCCACAAGGCCTCTCATCTCAGTATCCTACTCAAGACTGCTGTAACTAAAATTACTTTCTCCCATTAATTCCATTTTCCATCAAAGCATCCATCCCTTTTCTCAAAGGAGATAGTATAAGATAAGAAGAAAAGTTTTATTATTAAACAAATTCATTAAGAGCATTCTTTTAAAGTATTAGTTGCACCTTAAAAGAAAACCCCAGCAACCTCAAGGAGTCTCAATTTATGTAACTACAAGCAGTAACACAAAATGGAAAATTAGTTTTCAAAATAACCTGAGTGTGGGTGTGGGGGTAATCAGTCTCTTTAATGCCTTTGATTAAAAATAGCTTTGTTTTATTTCCTCCTTCCCTCCTTTCCTTTTACCCCCTTTCCTTTCCATACATGCATTGACATGGTAATTCAGTAGGATATAAAATATTTTAATAAATTATTCTTCCTTTACAGGAAAAAAATTACTGAAAAAATATAATATTAAAGAATTTCAATCACACTACTTAATATATAAAATAACTAGGTTAATGCTTGCATATAGCTATATATACAAATACACACATTTTTACATAGATGCAAGATAGTATATACATTACTTATAATTTCACTCTTACCTAGCATTGTTTCATAACCTTCAAAGTATTATTTTAGTGGTTGTATTATATTGTATGACAAAATGATGATAGATTATTAAATCCCCACTCTAATATTTTATTTGGATTATTTCCATTTTGGCATTGGATTGGCCAAAAAGACACACTTTTCATTTTCACCAATAACTGCACTGATTTGGATATGTTGAGTATGCTGGCTATCTCCCATGTGGTATAACTGATTATTCTCAGTAATATCTTCAGTTGATCTCTATGAACTCAACTGGTCTACCCGATGATGGACTGCTGTCCGGCTGGAAATCTCCACCACGAAACTTCGCAAATCACTTCTAACACATTCGATCAGTCACAGCACCTTCTCCATACACCGCGAAAATCTTTTTTGGCATTTTAGCTACGTTTTTACCTTTCTTGAAATAATAAGCATAATATGCTGAAAATGTTGCTTATTTTCTTCCATTTTCAATATGAAAATGGCTAAACAAAAATTCACTAATTTAGATAATTTTTTAAAAAAATGCACGCTGATATGACAGCTGTCACAATACAAGCTAACAAAATTGCGTTGAATGAAGTTACAAACAACTAAGCACTACTAGAGCATTTGTACAGAAAAAAATCAAATGAACTTTTTGGCCAACACAGTATTATAACTAATGCTTCAATGAACTCCATGATTATGTCATTTGCTTTTATTGAATCACATTGCAAATAACAAACTTATAGGCGCTGAATACATATAGCTCTATAACTCTGGCTATACAAGTATATAGTTATCTAGTACCTAAAAAGATATATCACATCCTTTCTTTCTCTAGGAATCTTTCCATGAAATTGCTAGTTTCAATGCAATCTTAACAGAATTGCATTTTGTCACTTTATTTAAAAATACTTTGCTACTTGAAGTATTGACTGGCATCTTGGGATGGTTTCAGTTATATACCTTTAAATAGAAAATAATCATTTTCCAATATATTTGTTTACTTTTGTATTTTTCCATTACGTGACTGGTGTATTAATGTGCCTTGCTTTTATTTCATGAGATCACCTATTTTCTAGATATTGGAATCAACTATTTTACACAGAATCTTTATGCCTTCACAGGAATATAAGAACTCAAGAAATAGTTTTCTAATTCACATACCTTTTCAAGGTTAGCTGTAGACAGCAAAGACAGTGAATGTACAGCAATATTTTTATCTATACAACAGAAAATTATCCTTAAAGTATTACATCACTTTTATTAAGAATCTAGATGTCTTATCTCATAAAGTTATAAACTGGTTTTAAACAACTGTGAAAGCTGTATGTGACTTTGTTGAGAAAAGAAACATGTCTTTATAGTAACTTGCCAAATAAAGAACTAAAGATTACATCTGAATTCATTAACCCTATACACACTTTCCAGAGATTCTTGAAATTCAGATTGTTCAGAGGGACCTGGTTAATTATTGCCCAATAATACTGAGGAATCATACTACCCAATCTAACAGAATTCAGATAGATAATATTTTGTATTTAAATAATTGACTGGCAATATTTAGAGTCAACTTTAGGTTTCTAGCTAGTCTCCAAAACACATATGCCCTTCACAAATACACAGATTCACCAGAGGGAGCTTTCAATATCAAGTTTCATATTTATAAATGCAATATTTTTACATAGATTAAAAAAAGAGATAGAAGTAGTCTGCATCTGCACTTTTTCTCTTCACATTGAACTACTTTGCTCTTGTTTATCAATACTTTTCTTCCAATATTTTCTTCAGTTCCATCTATTCATTAAAAATTAACAGCACCTTAAGTATGTGGTAACTGTTCTGGACTGACATACTTCTGATATAGGTTAGGTTGGAGTATGGTTTTTTTCAATTCTCCTATTAGGATGAGTAGGCCTTTTCAATTATTTGCTTATGGATTGTGAATTTGGTAGATTACACAGTTTTCCACTTGGGTCAAATTCTCCTTTGGACCCAAATGACATTTGCTTCTTCTGCCCTAGTCGCCTCCCTTTTCATCCTCACCCTACGCCCTCTCCCCCACCCGCTCCTGTTCGGGTGAGGTGTGCTTAAGTGAATGTGCATGGATTTTAGCATCTGACTGAATTAGGAGTAAATCTGCTGCTGAACCACATTTTTTGCACTCAAAAATTGTACTATCTTTCCTTGTACTCTTTTCCCTTCTCCTAGCGCTTTCTCCATTTGTGAAAAATAACTTGGGGTTGTTTGTGCAAGCTTAGTATAAAATTTCCAAATACTGAAAACTAAAAGGAGAGGAAAAAAGAATACCTGTTTATCCTGTGACATGAAATCATCTGTTTCCATAGTCCTGGTATTATACAACTGTCCTGACAAATGCACTGTATATTTACAGTGGCGATGCAATCCACAAGCCTGGCAGGAACAGTTTTCAGGATTCTTCATATGGATGCTTACATTAGAATAATTTTCTACACGCTCCTGAAAACAAACAAAAATGTATGTAATTAGGCTATGAAGAATTAGAATGATGACAACAAAAAGAACCTAACCAAATTAAAAGCAACATTAGGAATCATATAACAGGACGGAATGTAAGAGCAAACACTGGTATTGAATATATCTAATTTTAATACTGAGCAGACAGTAAGTATTTGACAAGATATTTTCACATATAAAATGAATTTATAACTTAGAAATATTAAGTGGAAAAAAACAGACCAGAAAAAAAGTTAGTTTCACATCCTTCATGAGTTACTATGAAGTAGTGATTTTCACAGGTTTTCTTTTCCTTCCTCTCATCTCTAGTTAGTGTTAATGAGGAATTAATTAGTTTAAAATAGGAAACAAAGAGCAGCAAAAACTCAGAATATAATAAAAGATGAAATCATCTAGGTTAGTCAACAACTGGGAAAAACAAGATCACATTCAGTCTCCAGTGTGGGAATTATACCATATTTTCAACAAAATATTCCAGAAATAATTTAATCTTTGTTGGTTACTCACTAAAGTACCAAGAAAATAAATAAGTTGGAACTAGGACTGCTAGGTGGCCAGTATTGAAATGGACAGTGTAACTGCTGAGCTAGCAGGAGTAAACAAAGAGAAAATATTTAGCATTCATAAATAAGGTTTATTAAGCTGTGTAATTACTTATGCCTGAGTATTCTCGCTTGCTCTCTAGACCTGTGCGAGAAACTACTGTTTAAATTAGCAGTATAGATTAGGTTTTACCACAATATTTGAACTGTACACAATGAAAATATTTAAGCAGGGTTACTAATTCATTTTCACATTCTATATTAAGTAAGTATCCAACAGACTGATCATTTCTACATTGGATGATTCACAACACGGCCTTTTGTCTACCTTTACTATTTTTCATATTTCATGACACTTCATGACACATTTCACTTACAGGCTGACTTTCAGAGTGAACAGGTGAATAACCACCTTCCCTCCAGCTTCTGTGTTACTCAGGGAAACACACGCTGAGTTGAAAGTTCTATCAACTTAGTTTCCTGAGAGACTACAAGCAGAGCACTCCTACTGAATTACATTGAACATCTAATGTAAGTAAAAACTAAACTGGTGAATTAAACTATTAAATTTTTTGTTGTGGGTTTATTTTTTTGTCACATTATTTAACTTTTGCAGCATAACCTAGCTTATCCCGACCAAGATCATACTGAATCACCTATGTCTCTAAGTTTTTAAGCTAATATATTGTTGTATGTTATAGTTATTTGAACATTGGGTTATCCAAATTCAGCATAACCTACTATAGTATGGTAAACCATAATATAGAGTAATAGTATGGGTTTCAGAATCAGAGAAACCGTAGAAACCTGACATTTCTAGGTTTAAATGTGGGCTTGGCTCATTACTGGCTGTGTAATCTTTATTACTTAATTTTCTCAGTCATAGTTTCCTCATCTCCAATCGAGGAAATAATAGTGACTTCCTAATGTGGTTGACTTTAAAGACCGAATAAGATGCTTTACTATGCATGTAAATTATTTGGCAAAACTAAGTGATCAGTGAATAATGCTATTTTTCTTTCTATTAGGAAAAGTATTTATATCATGTTCTAAGAGCTGTATACTATCTGCTTTCTAAGTAAGTAAATATTTCCCTTTAAAATAAGTAAATATTTTCTGTATCTGAGGAAGAAACCGGAGATTAGAGAATTTAAAAACACCCACAGTCAAAAAGATACCCTAAACTCAACCATCTTCCCAATTGAAGTCTTCTAACTCTTTTTAGAATCCTTTAACTGGCCTTTAACTGAAACCATCTGTGGCTAATTTATCATTAGGTAATTTAATGCTGAACAGGCCTTGGGTGAAGCCAAATCTCCCGACATAAATGAGGTAGAGTAGTTAATGATTTAAGTGCCAGAAGGATGTTAGGGAACTTGAACTTCACTTATCTTGCCATTTTCCTCTTGCTAATAATCATTAGAAGATAGAATGTTAGAAGTGGAGAGAAAAAAGAAACCTTAAAATCATATAGTGCACTCTCTACTATTAGAGATCATAAAAAAGAAATCTAGAGGATAATATGGAATCCAATAAATCTTATAAATTAAAAAGATGCTTTACTCAAATTGGTACAAAATCTTAAGGTGGAAAAGGATGTTAAAGACAACGGAGGCATTTATTTTCCAAATTGTGTCATGGAAATCAGTTATCCTAGGAGGTGATGAGTATTTTCATGTAAAGGAGCCCCATAGTAAAACATAAATTTGGGAATATTACATTCTGTATGGCCCTCTTGAAGATTTACAGTATAAATTCACACACTATTTCTCCTTGTAAAGTCCTCCAGTTAAGTTAAACTCACAGTTTTTCAAACTTTCCTAACTTTTCTGAAACAACAATGAAAACCCTGTGAGACAATCTCCTCATTTTAAGACATAGGCTAAACCCTTTGGACATTCTACAGTTATTCTTCATTTGGAACTCTTAATTATTGGACAGAGATAATAAGTGTGAATGATTAAAACAATAACAGCCTTTAGAAGTGGTAAGAAACAATGAGCTTATTATTTAAAAAGAAAAAATGCCAATAATTTAGGAGGTTATTAAGCCTGACTGAACACTGAAATCCTGAGAGGTCTCCCACTCTCCCTGTGACCCCCCCAGAGATTACAAAATAAATAAAACTGTATACCTTATACTGCTCTTTCCAACGACTTCTAGAGGATAAACTCTCTAGACGAGGCTGAACAAAGCGGTTATCCAAATAATGAAGAGATGTCAACATGTCTTGTGCATATGATTTTTGCCTGGTGCCATCTGTTCAGGGGAACAACAAAAACAAAAAATCCCAATCACTTTGCCCTCATGAAATATTTAAATAACTAAATGCTTAAGGATGTCTTCCCATAGCTTTAGGTTGGTTGGTTAGAAGCACTTTAAATTAAAATAAATTTTTAATGATGTAAAAATAAATCATTCCATCAGAGCATTAGGAAGAAGAGCAAGCCACACAGGCCTTCTAATTGTTCCTTGAACACATCAAACTGACTCTTCCCTAAGGGTCTTTGCACTTGCTGTGGTCTCTGCTAGATCCACGCATTACTTCCTCTCTCACTTCAGGCTTCTGTTCAAGTCACCTCTTGAGACACTGTCTATGACCAATCTAACATAGACTTTCTTTTCTTTGTCACTTTCGATCTCCTTATCCTACTTTTTTCCCCCCAAGAACTAATCAGTAGTTGAAATCAGATAGTTATAAATTTGTTTACTCATTCTCTGTCTCTCCCATTAGACTCTATGGAACATGAAAGTCAGGAATCTCATGTCATGGTCATTACCATATCCCCAGCCCTCAAATGATCCCTGGCCCTTAGTGGGCACTCATCAAATACGTACTCAATGAGCTGTGAATGAAATCTTATTTTGGCACTCAGGTTGATACTCAACACAAGATACTTATAGTCTTAATAAAGTGTCAGATACTGTGCTAGATGCAAGTGGTAAGTACATATAAAGTATGTTTCTTCTCATACTCTTGGAAGGAAGAAGGCCAAAATAAATTTTCAATACACATATGAAAAGTGTATTCACATCAGTACCACCACACTCCGGATAATGATAGTATAAATGAGGGAGTAACAAATGTTACTTGAGTGGGTCATTGATAGATTTTTTTTAATCCTTATGTGAGGATTTTTTTTTATTGATTTTGGAGAGGAAGGGAGAGCGAGAGAAACATTGACTAATTGCCTCCTGTAAGCACCCTAACCAGGAATCAAACCCACAACATTTTGGTGCACAGGATGACACTCCAACCGGGCCACCTTACCAGGGCTCATAGATAGCTTTAATAGTCAAAATGATTTTACATTCACCTGGAAAATCTATGGTAGAAAGAGATTATATTCTAAGGAGGAACAGTATGAGCAAAGGCACAAAAGCGTAAAACAGCATAACTTTTGGTGAAATTCAAGGAGCTTAGAGAGGCTGGGGTAACACATGAGTGTTGACTATGCTGCTGTTTTAAGAGTATGTGTCCTATATTTTCAAATTCACTGTAAGCTCTCTAAAGACAGGGGACTGCCACATATTTCTTTTGTACTTTGCACATTTCACAAATAATAAACACTAACAAGTTTTTAAAGTGGAGGGACTTTTGGTGCAGTTGATTCTTGAGGGAATAACAACTGGAGGGGCCTAAGAATGGGTCTCCTTGGTTTTGTTACGTAATATATATGGTTGTTTAAAATTGGAGAAAGAAAAAAATTGTTACATTCATATGATTAACTTACCATATAACGTTCCCAGAAATGATTCATCTAAAGCATTGATCAGAAGAGCCTTCACAACTCTTTCAAAGTGAGTATAGTGGTCACTAAAAGAATCTGAAATTAATTTGAAATAAATATTAGAATCTAGTAGACAAAAAAACTCCTGAATATAATACATTCATTTCTCCAAAGCTAAGAAATTAATACTATAATAGAAGTATTCTTTAATCTGATTTTATAGCTGCCTCAGTGACTCCTCCAGTCATTGAACAAATCTCCATTTTTCAGATTTACTGGCTTTTAATCCAAAGTTCCTAGTTGTGTTTTCAAATAATCTTCACTTTCCAAACTTATTTAGGGAAAATTAAGAGGTATGTTATAAAAACAAGTAAAAATCATTCCCTGATTACCTAAGTTTAATTATGAACTTGACAATTAGAAAGACCAAGAGAAAAACTTCTATAGGTGGATTGTTCAAAACGTACACTAAACTTCTAACACGCTTCCTCCGGAACACGTTACATACAACATCGTCTCACTGCTACCCTAGCCAGAATCCCAATGACTATAAAAACTCCATTTCCCTTTTCGCTGCCCCATATCTAGAATTTTCCACATCAATTTAGAAAATTTATATCTACTACTCTTTCTCATACCAAATATATTAAGCCTACTTTTCCACTAACCCAATCTGGTCCATGGAATCACTTGTTTGACAAGTTAGGCAGTAATGAGAGAGAAGGTCCCTTCTATTTCCCACTGCTCTTGGATTAAGGTTTACTATGGCTGTGGAAATGTTCTCTATCAAATACAACCCCTTCCTTGACCCAAGAAATCATAATAGAACATTTGCTATGTTCTAGGCATCTATGAAGACATATTAAAAGCAGTATGAGTATTTCAGGAAGAGCAGAAGATGCTTGGTAAGAATTAAAGGAAAAGAAGACCCATCCATGAGTGAATCTGAGCTTTGCTTTCAGTTGAAACAAAACAAAGATTGGGATTTAACATGGAGAAACATTTAAACTTATATTTTAGTTACTAAAAGGGCTATATAGCTCCTTTTTTAGAATTTTTGGGAATTTTTTAGTATACATCTTTTTAAGGAAACACCTATTGAAGTATTAAACAAAATAAAGCAGAACGAAATGACAATAGCAGATAATATGCACCTATGCCTAACTGAAAATTACAAAAGAATTGATCATAGCTATTTATGAATATATTTAAAAAATTATTAGAATATAATTGGAAAATGAAATACTTCAAAAAATTCAACTTTGACTAGACTATCATCACCCTCTGTATATAATATTATAGTGTTAGTAGATAATTTGTGAGTGTTAAAATGCACTTAAACTTTAATACTTCTTAAATTTATTAAGGAAAACCTGTTTGGGGAATATTGACAGATATGCTGAGAAAAAAAATCAAATCCATTTTCTGTGCACCTTGGTTTAACTATCAAATAAATTGAAGTAGAATTTTTACCTCACTGAATTTTTATCAGTTTTAGATGTTACTCACCTGCTATGAAGTTTGAGAACTGCTGCTGTATTTCAAAGACCCCGAAAGTGTCTCCTTAGGATTGGGATTTAAACAGCAGAGGATCAGAACTACCTGGAGTTTTTTTCCTAACCACATAATGCCTCTCCTACCAATGTGTACCATAATCACCTTCCAAAAAATCAGGAAGCAAGCCTCGATTTCCTTGTACTTGAGTGGATGGGTAGACGATATAATTATGCTCCTGGCATCTCAAATTTTTAAAAAAATGTATCGAGCAAGTTTATGCCAGGCACTGTTTTATGCACTTACATTCATTGCTTTAATTCTCACAAGCCTACTAGGTAATATCATGACACTGAGTTTATTTTTAGTTGAGGAAATAGCAACAGATAGGATGTAAAACTTCCCTGAGATCACACAGCTAATGTACTAAGGTTAGAAACCAGACCCTTTGACTCTTGATTTCATGCTACTACCTTCTAGAGGTAGATATTCTACTGCATGGGATTTGATATCATTATAATTCAGAACATGAAATTTTAGACTTGGATGGAAAATTGAAGAAAGTAAAATTCAAATATCTCATCTTAAAGAAAAATGACATAATGATAACTTATCCAAGGTCACACAACTAGATAGAGGCAGAGTCAGGATTAGGGATCAGACCTCCTCCAGAACTTTATTCAGTGCTTTAATTCCTCTATTAGGTAGAGTTCTGTGGAATATCCTAGGAATATTGTTTACCACTTTCCTCCAGGATTCTAAAATGTTACAAGACACGGGAGAAAACCAACAATATTTGTGTTTGTGCATAAGTTGATTTTTCCAAAGCAGTTAATCAATTTCCCCACACCCAGTCACTGGATAGTCTAGTCATTCTGTTGATTTCCCATGCATCCTTTATCATGCATTAATTTCACATATATGCTAAGATTTTGTTTCAGCACCATCTTCCCACTGATCTGGCTATCATTCCCATGTCAGTACTATGTTGCTTTACTTACTGCAATTTTGTGGTAACTTTTTTTATACCTGGTGGGGCAAGTCTTTTTGATTTACTCTTTATTTTCAAATTTCATTTCTTCTCCCAAATGAACTTTAAGATTGTTTCGTCAGGTTAAATCATACAATTACAGAAGAAATAACTTCTTATACTATTTGTTACCTTCCAGAAACATGGTGTGTCACTCCTTTCCCTCGTGTTTTCTTTTCTATTTCACAGTTAAGTTTATTCTTGTTCCTACAAAGCTATGCTTAAGGTTAGGCCTAGAAAATTTACTGTGTTTGCTAGTGTAAGTGGATTGTTCCCTCATTATACCATCTAAGTAATTATTGATAGTGTGGTCATTTTTCTGAGATCTTTTACTAACTCCAAAATACTAAGATTCTCTTAGATACTTATGGAAAATGAGCTTCCTGGGACATTACAGAGAGAGAGAGAGATTGTTTAAGAATTCTTGGGCACTGACTCTGTTTTCTTCCCCAACCCTGAGGAGGGTGTGGTCTTGCTAGTGCTGTTTAAGAACCAAGAGAAAGTTTATAAATATTCTCATAGGTGGATTTGTGGCTGTACTGTGCTCTGGAATGAAGGTGTAAGCTCAGTGTAAAAGGACAGAGGCAAAACAAGAAACCAGCTTCTTTTTCTACTCTTAACAGGTCTCACCAACCCCACAAAGGGAAAAAAGGACATGAGAATGCCATGGAAATACAAGCTGCACCTACTTTTGCTCATAATCTATTCACATCCTTCCTCCTAACTTCTCTATCCTTGGTTAGAAAAATCAGAAAGGTACAGCTTTTGTATATATGATCACATTATTTTCAAAGAATGTCTTTTCTCTTTCAGTAGCTATACTTTACTTTCATGTCTTACTACATTGTTCAAAACACTAGAACAAAGTTAGTAAAAATATTTTTGTATTGTTCTTTATTGCAAAGAGAATATCTCTAGTGCTTCACTGTATGTATGTTGGCTATTGGTTTAAAATATTCTTCTATTTTTAATACTTAAAAAACTAGATATAAACATTAAATTTTACCAAAGGCCTAAAACAAGCTGTTGAAATTATGGTACAATTTTTTCCTAACACTAATATTATATTAATATGGTACCTAATATTGAGCTATTTTTATAGTTCTAAAAAGAACTGTTAATGTTTTCTTTATTCTTGTAATTAAAAAAAAATTTCCTTCACATGTCTATTTGCAGATCTATTTTCATCATCTTATTGGGATGTGTACCTCTTTAATCTGCATAAACAGTGTGTTCAACAACTCGCTATTTTCTTCTATTATACCTTTAGATTCTCATGTCCATGTTTTTCTATCCAAAAATATGGTATGATTCTTAGTACATTCAAATCTTCTTTTACATGTCTCACTAATGTATTTTTTCTACCATTAGATTTCCATTTATTCTCTATTTTCCTCCCAGGAGTTTGTGAAATAGGATCATTTCTATTCCTTTACCATCTTTTCCCTCAGAACTAGTGTCTTTCTTCTCTATGCTCAAAGAATTTTGGTTTAACCTACATGTCATTGGTGAGATTTTCTGTACTCTTAATTCTGCTTTTTACCACTTTCAATATAGATTTTATTTCTGACTTTATACTTTTAATTTCCTGGCAATTCACCTTTATCTTACCTAACTCCTTCACCTGAAATGACTCTTTCCTTATAACTTCCTATTTCTTTTCCAAAAATTACAAAGCAAATGTTTTATATAATTTTTCACAGGTATTTTCTTCCTCTGAGTTTCAGAGCAATGTTACCTTTGCCTTTTGCTAAAGTAGTTCACTGGTACTTTTAACTTATCCTAGTACAAGAGGAAAAGTTCTAGGATTGAACATTTAACATAAATGGATGTGAGACTGTTCTTGGGCATACTCTGTGCTGTGTTGATAGAATGGTTCCCTTTGAGTGCTAGGTGGAAACTAAGTTAACGTCCATTTTTAGTCCAACTTCCAGTCTAGCAAGTATTTATGTAGCAAGGCACTAGAGATGTACTTTTGTGTCTACCACTTGGTTTTCTGTCACTCTGAGCATATGATAGAGTACTGGAAAAATAATCTTCAGTATACACAAATCTGAAGGTTATTCCTATCTACCCATATATAATATTTTTAGCAAGTGATTATAGATTTAGAACACAATAGACCACTGCTAGTCTATCCCTCTACTTTCTATCACATCTTTTCTGGGAGCTGCAGTCTCAGAATACATACAGAAGAATATAGAGGTTGGTGAGAAGGGAAAAAGACTATGATTTTCTTCCCATACTGGAACAATGGGGGGAGGAGAGCTAATCTATTTTGAGGTATCACTAATGCAACCACCACCATAACAGAGAAAACAATAATTTTACGTCCACCACAAAACTCACTTATGCTACCTCTCAGTCATTTAGTTTTGCACATACTGACTCTGAGGTGTCTGAAAAGACACCTTGATGAAAATGTTTAGTAAGATGATGAAAAATTGGGTTGTAGGCTTTGAAGAAATCTGCATTGGAAATAAAAGTTTGGGAATTTTTGTCTATAGACTACACTGAACTTATGGGGCAGAGACTGATAGAAGCTCAAGCAAAATGAAAGTGAAGATAGAACCTCTACAAACATTAATACCTACATGATAGATGAAAAAAGAGGAAAGCAATATTATAAAGGTAAAGACAAGAAAGAGTGGTAGTACAGAAGCTAAGAAAGAGAACTTTCTAAAAGTAAGAGTGGTCAGTGGTTGGTAGCAAAGCACATAGCAGTATCAGGTTAACATATATGAAATGAAGAGCATTTTGGCAACTAGGAAATTATCAGTAACTTTAGTGAGAGCAATTTCATCGGATTGATGGGTGTAAGAGTCTGAATACAATGCCTTGTGGATTTATGGGGAAACTTGAACAAAAAGATTTAGAATAGTGGCTAAGGGAAGAAAGGCACTGAATATAGTAAAATATGAAGACAATATATAAGAATAGAGCCAGAAGTTAAAATTAAGAACACACACATAATATGTATTACATAAAAAATGGATCACATCTTCCTCTAATGTGGACATACTCAGTAGTAAAAGCAAGCATAGAGCTCCTTGGTATTAACCTAAATGAGTTGAAAATGTATGTCCATAAAAAAAATTTACACACAAATGCTTATAGCAGCTTTATTCATAATTCCCAAAACTTGGAAACAATGTGTCTGTCAACAGGTAAATGGATAAACAAACTGTAATACATCCATACAATGTAATAGTATTTAGTGATACAAAGAAATGACCTATCAGGCCACATTAAGACATGGAGGAAGCTTAAATGTATATTAAGTGAAAGAAGCCAATCTGAAGAGGCTATAGGTTCACTTCTCCAAAGCTAAGAAATAAATACTATAAATAGAAGTATTGCTTAATTACTCTGATTTTATAGCTGCCTCAGTGACTTCTCTAGTCATTGAACAAATCTCAATTTTTCACATTAACTGGTTTCTAATCCAAAGTTCCTAGTTGTGTTTTCAAATAATCTTCGTCACTTTCCAAACTTATTTAGGGAAAATTAAGAGACATGCTATAAAAACAAGTCAAAATCATTCCGATTACCTAAGTTTAATTATGAACTTGACAGTTAGAAAGACCAAAAGAAAAAACTTCTATAGGCTATGTGATTTCCAACTATAAAACATTCTGGTAAAGGTAAAACTATGGAAACATTAAAAAGATCAGTGGTTGCCAGGGGTTCAGGGGAGTGAGGGAGGGATAAATAGGTAGAACAGAGGTGATTTTAAGGAGACTGAAATTATTCTGTATGATATGTAATTGTGCATACCTGTAGTGTCACTATACTTTGTCAAAACCCATAGGATGTACTATTCAGCCATAAAAATGAATGAAATCTTGTAATCTGTGACACATGGATGAGCCTCAAGGTTACTATACTAAGTAAAATAAGTCAGACACAGAAAGAAAAATATGTATGGTTTCATTTATTGTGTGGAATCTAAAAAAAAAAATAAGTGGACAAGCAAAAAAGAAACCAACTCCCAGACACAGAGAACAAACTGGTAGTTGCCAGATGGAATGGAAGTGTAGGGAAGAGTGAAAAAGGTAAAAGGGATTAAGAAGTACAAGTTTTCAGATATCAAACAGTCACAGGGATGTAAAGTACAGTTTAGGAAATATAGTCAATAATATTGTAATAACTATGTATGGTGTTCAATGGGTACTAGACTTACCGTGATCACTTTATAAGCTATATAATATGTGTAAGCATTATACTGTATACCTGTAACTAATATTATATATCAACTATAATTTAGCAATAAACTTTTAAAAATACCAAAAACATCCATAGAATGTACAACACAGTTAGCCCTAAGGTAAATTAGGAACTACAGTTAATAATACTGTATCAATATTGGCTCATCATGTCATATCCACCAAACTAATGCAAGATGTTAATAACAGGGATGTTGTGTGTACGTGAGGGGTTAGACAGGAACTCTATGTACTTTCCACTCAACTTCTCAGTAAATCTAAAATGGCCCTTAGAAAAAACAAAAGCAAGTACAGAGGGGTAGAATAGAGAAGGAAGTTAAGATAGTTCTTACATGCTGGACTTCTATTTTCATTAATTCTCAGGAGTAGGTATGAGTGGGTACCTCTTAGCAAATATTCTATCACATTCTAGATATTATAATCCAGGACAATGGGGTACCTCCTAATTGTATTTCCCTGACATTCAAATGTCCGGGTGGTAGATGAATCAATGCTTATTGATCTAACAGTCATTAGCTTTCAATATATAGATGCCTATCATTGGCATCTCTATACTGCTACATTTCTTGAAATTTGATATATGCCTCAATCTACTATTTTATTATAAATCCTGAGGTCTAAATTAAACCATCATAGAATTAGTTTTTGCCCTCATAAAAAATCTGGAAAGAATGCATTCTTTAAGGAAAAAAGTATATATCCAACAGTCTGTTTTTATCGAAGTTGTAAATCATCATAAAAACAATCTTTGAATTTATGTGTAATTATAGGGATCAGAATACATACTTAAAGATATCCTAAATTTTCACAGTCCTATTATTTATATTTTCATTAACTACACAAAAATACAAAACTTTCTAATTTCTAATCTCTGATAGCTTTCATGGAGTGATGCTTCAAGTCCTGATAAAACCAGTGGTTCTACAAACCAGTTGTCTGCAGTCCCTTGTAAATTCCCAAGTCCATTTGTGATCTGTCAGATCAAAGCAGTAACACTGAGACAAGCATTTGTTGTTTTCACTGTTTGTTTGGATTTTCGCTGATGGTGCGTAAGCAACTATAAGGCAGCTGCCCCCTAACATAGCAATAGCACTAGACTACAATTATTGAAGTCATCACTGCTAAGTACTCTGTAAAAAGGCTACTTTCATCTAAGAATGTCCTTGACAAACTAGTAAAAATTATTAATTTTATTAAATCTTGAGTATCCATCTTTTTAGTGCTCAACAGGATGAAATGGGACTTATGCATAAAGTACTTAGGCTGCATACCAAAGTATGATCAATCATACTTTGAGGAAAAACTGAGTTGAGAGCTGAAAAAGACTTAATTGTCATGAAACACCATGTTTACTTGAAAGAATGACTGAAACCACGGTTATTCTGGCATTTGTCAAATATTTTCCCAAAAGAGAACAAAGGGAGCCTGTCATTTCAAGCACTCACGTTTTTGTTGCCAAAGACAACAACAAAAAAAAGAAAAACAAACATTTTTGAGTAAAGTGTAGAATTTTGAAAAACTTTTATCAGCTTCCCAACCTGAAGAATTTTCTGATGAGACTGGTGGTAATATGAACAAGTGTGGTTTTAAAAATATTGTATCATGAAATGTGTCAATATTTGGAAGATCTGTATAACCCAGTGAAGCAGTATTGTTCAAATGACCAATGCATGATGATAAAAAATGATGCACGGGTAAGAAAATCCATTCAAAGTGCAAGATGGACCAATGGATTGAAATGTAAGTAAGTACTAAAATTTCATTTATATTGTTTCAGATTCCATATTGTGACTAACCTTTAAGAAGCTATCACATGTCTAATTTTTGTGTTGTGGCAAAAGAGAATATTCACAATTATTTTGGAAATATGTACTACTCCCTTTTCCAGTTATGTGTGTGAAGCAAGGTTGCTCTCATCTATTTCAACAAGAACGTCACAATAGACCCAATGCGAAAGCCCAAAAAAAGAACCCAATTACTTTGCCTCCTATTAGGCTGGTCATTAAATATATTTATCAAAACATAAAACAATGTCATTCTCAGTTTGGGTGGAAAAATAGTTACTAATAAAAATGTTATTTGTTTAATGAGTTTGTTAATGTTATCTTTAAGTGAAATAATTAATAAATATATTTTAAACTTGTTTTGTATTTCTACAATAGTAAATGTTGAAATAGAAGTGAAACTACTAGACTAAGCTATTACCAGACTGATAAAGTTACCTGAAAATAAAGTCACAGTTCCTAAATGATTTAGAACATGGGAGTAACAGACTGATTTCATGCTTGACATAGTATCATGATTAGAACAGTCATAAAATATTTTCTTGATATTTAACTTACAAAGAGAATTTTGTTTTACTAATTTCAGTTGTGACGTAGTCAAATTTTCTCCTTGTTGACTTTCACTCTTTCCATCACCCTCCTCATCTTGTACTACAAAGCCATCCATAACATAATTATCTCCATCTTCATCAGATTCATAATCATCTTCTTCCTCATCATCATTTTCATCACTGCTTTGGCAGGATTCCTTTTCAGAGTCCTAATTCAATTAAAACATTCTTTCAGTAAACTGCACCTTTAAAATTGTCAGTATGAATGTGAAATGAAAAGATTAAATCTGAACCTCCCCAAAATGATCCATAAAAATTAATTTCATATTTTAAGTTTAAAATTTTTTTGTCATATTAAATGTTGACATTTGAAATCAAGAAGAAAATAACATACCTTGGTAAGTGGTATAAAGTGTTTAAAACATACATTAAGATTATAAGTAGAAGGTACAAACAGGAAATACCATATAAAAAGTCTTTAAAAGAATGATGGACTGAAGCTCATGATAAAACAATGTATTCGATTCAATACTGTAATCAAACATGTTCATGGATACTTCATTAAAAATAAATTCTAGAAGTAGAGAAATAGCATAGACTCAGCACTAAATACTTAAAAAATTTAAAAACACTAACAAAGCTAATAAAATGTAACACACCTCAAAATCTCTACTATTGCGTCTCTGACGAGATCTTTGTTTTGAGAGTTCTTTCAGTTTCTGGAGTTGTTCTCGTTTTCTTGCGGCTGATGTTTTTTCAGGTTGATTTTCCATCTCTGCCGAAGAACATTCATCTTCAACCACTCTACGTGGACGTTTAACACCTCCTTTTTTAACTAGGATATCACTGTCGTCACTCTCATCACTGTCAGACATCACAGAGGAGATTCGTTTTCTCTTCCCTCGCTTAATGTGTTCCTCTTCTACATCCTCCTCTGTTATTTGTTCAGTGTGTTTGTTAAGATCATCACCCTCTTGACTTGAGTGCTTTTCATGATCTGGTAAGTCAATACTACTATGTTTGGTTTTGTTCTTTTCTTCTTCATATGTTGAACTGTTGCCAGTGTTAATGAGATGCCCACAGCTGTTTTCTTCACTTTCAGCTTTAATTAATTTAAGTTCTCTTTCATTTTCTGGCTTTTTATTACTATCAAGTGCCTTGTTACTAGCAAGTTCTTCATCACTGTTAATACTTTCATCACTGTCAAGCTCTTCATCACTATCAAGATTTTCATCACTATCAAGATCTTCATCAGTATCAAGGTCTTCATCACTATTAAATAATTGTGAGATACTTCTTTTAGTCCGCCTCCAATCAACTCGAGATTTCTGCTCATGTTCTTGAGTCTTAGAATTTTTTCTTGTTTCATGTCTTCTAACTTGTATCATTTTCACTTAACTTCTACAAAATAAAGTTATTAGGAATATAATAATGATAACTAGATTACAATAATGAATGCATTTATGATACAAACTGTATTTATTTGATATAAAATGGTTCACAAATGTAACATCACATGAAATATCTGAGTGAAGATGGCAGAACATTTATTCAACAAATAATTTAATGAACATCTATAAAAGCACTATATGAACAACTATTCTAAATTATGATATGTTTTGCTGAAAGAGATACATAGAAAAATCACGGTCCTATTCTTTAGAAGACTATCATCCTGTAGAAGTAAAACATGTAAACATATGATAAGAAAAATGCAAGGGAGTATTCATTTAGTACTAGGTGAATGATAAAAAGAAATGACAGAAGTGTGAAGATGCAGAAAGATTGGAACAGCAAGTGCTTACCTAAAGATTTTACTGAACAGGTATGATTTGACAGACTTCTAAAGGACTGGTTATATTTGAACAAAAATAATGAAAAAAGTGATTCAGGCAGATAAAAATGGTAAAGTCAAAACTCTGTCACTGAGAAAGAACACAATAAGTTTAGTAAATAAGTGTGACCAAAATAAGTGTGAAGAAAGGCTTTATGCTAGAAAAAAGATACCAGTATAGAAAAGTAAGGTGGGATTACCAGAGTGACTCACCCTGTAAGCAGAGAAGAATTCTGAATAGAGATACGACATGAATCATAACATAAAGGATCAATCCACTTATATTAAGGAAGTTACAAAGTAATAATTGACATAAAAAAGATAGTGGTGCAAAAGGTAAGAGATAACCTATCCACTAAGATTGTTGCCTCTATATAATTTAGTAAAATGGCAATGGCTTTAAACCACTCAAAGTTTAAGATATAATCCAACAGAAAACTTACTAAAAATCTAATAACGTAATCAGGTAAAAAAACAAAAGTTTCACAGTGAAGCAGGGTATGGGATTGGGAAAGGAAAATAAATGCTTTAAGTTTCTGAATCAGAAAAGGATGAACTCCATTAAAATTATCACAAGAATATAGTAAAGGAACACAGAGACAAGATAATTACAAAAGCAGTAACACATATACTTCTGTGGTTGCTAAGGAAACTAGAAATATTACAATATAATGAGACTGACTTCATAATACATGTATAAGAGCCTGTGCATTTAACTGAGGCCTATCTCCTTCAAAGAAATCACCTTATGAGGCTGATTATTCCAATATTTCCACCATGGCACAGAATATTCCTAGAGACTTTCTATAAACCATTACATCAAAAATATATATAAATATATGAAAATAACCACATTTCATTTTTTATCCCAAAGAGTTGTTTAAATACAGACTTTATAAACTCGTCTCAGTTATGAGACTGCATAAGTAGCTTTCAGAAATGACTGTATTTTGCCATGTATAACGCGTGCTTTTTGCCCAAATTTTTCAGGGAAAAGTAAGGATGCACAATATACAGGGGTAGTGCTAATTCCATATCTATACAAAATGTTTTTAATTCTTTTATTTATGCTTATGTGTTAAAAGTATAACTCTAGAAAGCAATAATCATATCTACATGCAAAACGATACCCTGGAATATGATAATTGGTTTTGTTTTTAAATATAAGTAAATAAAATACTGAATTAAAAAATTAAAACAAACTATTTTTTTCCTGAAAGTTTGGGCTAAAAACATGGGCGTGCATCATACACAGCAAAATATGGGTAAATCCAATGTGAAAAGATGAAGATGAACTTCCATTAAAGATATTTTTAAAATGTGCTGCAAACTTGGATTGTAATTAAAAGAATTTATAAGCAATGGTATTACCGAACCAAGTTTATCAGTAACTGCTACAAGTTATACTCAGCACTATAACAGCAATTTAACAAATCCTAGTAAATAGATAAAATATTTTGCTATCTGAAATTACACTTGGGTTGCTTCTTATAGAAGTTTTATTATATTAAAATTAGCAAAGAAGAAAATTGTGTGTGGTCAAAGTTACCCTTTAAAAAATATGTTACTCAAAGTGTTTTTTTTATATACCGTACTGCTTCAAAATATGTCTACCCAGTTTCTCCTCCATGTTTTAATCAGATTGCTGTTTTTTCTTTTTATTAAGCACCAGATAACTTAGCATCTTATATTTTGAAGTCATGTAGTACAAAGCAGTATTTTAAAGCAAATATAGTTAAATTTGCATACTGTGTATGTGGTTTACACTGTACTGAGAATGTAAGGCTTTCTAATAAATCTGAATGGGGAAAATAATGAAAACAAGGTACAAAAACAAATGATAAATATGGTTTCAGCAGATACACTAAAGCAAACAAAATAGCAATGATTATTGTATAATCATTGGTATTTTTATACTGTGACATCTTAATTATTTTTATCATTGTTATAGAGTCATTTTTTGATATAACAAGTGTCTTTTCGAGCTTGGTATAGTTTTGTAAGATAATCATGAAAGATACATATGAAACCACTCTTGAGTACTAATAAAATATTTCACTTTAATATTTGTTTTTTAAGCTATTAAAAAACCCTTTTCATAAGTAAATTTTCAGTGCATTTTCATAAATATTTTATATCTGACAATAATCCTAAAAGGAAGATATGATCATCTTTGATTATAAAAATCTACACCAAGGACACAGAGTTTAAATGACTTACCCAAGATCACACAGCTTGTTAGTGAGACAGGAGGGATTAGAAACCAGGTCTCCTGATGCCCAGTCCGGTGCTACACAAATGACTGCTGTCAATATTATATTTGTACAAGGTAGTAAAAATTATGCCTTTAAAGGTCATTATTTTATTTCTCATTCATGCTAAATTTTAGTTTCAGAAATTAATCATTAAAATAGTTTGAAGTTTACAATCATGCTTCTTTAATTAAGTACCTGAATTTTGGTGTGTTAGGCCAGAAACTTCTGAAAATTAGTTATCCAATAGGAAAGAAAAGAATGTACTAAAGATGAAAATTTGCAGACTTCCCTCTACCATCTTACTGATTATATTGATTGCAAATTTTAAGGGATTTCTCATTAGGTCAAAAAGCAAAAAATTCAAAATAAGGCAGTTTCTAATGAGAAAACAATGTATTTTGGAAAACTTCAGTGTTAAATGTTTGAGAAGGTACATTTTATTTAATTAAAATAAGCCAAGTTTTATTTGGCCAACTGTCAAATTTTCAGGGTCTCTCATATTTCAAAATGACCATTTTGATCAATAATGTCAAAAATTCTGTCACTGAAAAAGAAGATAATTTGAATATGGTTGGCTCTTGTTTTTAAAATTGTGGATACTTTTACTTTGTTAGCTGGGAGGGAGGGGTGAAAGAATGACGACAGAGGGAAAAGGGACTGAACTGGACCTGAGAGAAGTGAGAAGGTAAAGCTAGGTTATGGGAAAGACATTTCTTGGTTGTTAGAATTAAAGAAGAATACATGCAAATGCACATAATATCTATATAAATGCTGAGTATGCACTAAGTTTCTTGAAGTGAAAATTTAATGAAGCTTCTCTAATGACATCTTACCTTTAGGCAACAAGAAAAAAAAAACAGACTCCAAAGATAAAACATTAAATAAGTGAATGAGGATGATCAATATTATGACACCTTTGTGCTTCTTGGTTATTATCAAGTGAGAAGCACCTACATAGCTATGCTGACTGCCAAAGAATGCAAAAGCGATAATCCGTATTGCTTGTGTTCTTTCTCTACCAGTTAACTATAACACTAATGAAGGGTACTTTAATGTCGCCTGCATTTCTCATCAGAATACCCTTTTTTCTATACTTGAGGTTAATTAATCCTCAAGATAAGATTCATTCTAGGAATCACTTACTTGACCTATAAACAATGTAGGTGGCAGTTTACACTTTAGGATCTGAAGCGCAGTAAAACCCTAGCCATTACTTGAAATTCCACCAGGAGGGATACAATCGTATTTGTAAAACATCATCCCTCCTTGATGTCTGCTTATATATGACAGTTTAAAGGGAAACCTTAATAGTTAAAGTAATAGTTATTCCATGCATTCCATGTGCCAGCACACGAACCCCGAACTGTGGCAATACTAGAACAGGGTCTCTGCTCCCAAGGAGCTCACAATCTGATGAAATTGCTACGGACATCAAACCGAGTCAGCATAATACATCACTTAAAGGCTACAGTAAATAAATTGATATTTCTTCCATTGGTTGGGAAAACGAGCAGCACACAACAGAACAGGAAATAGGAAAATATGAAAAAACACAAAAAGACAGGACAGCCAATGTCCGCCCACTTATTACCATGGTCCAACACTCCACAATTTCGCAGAACGGTTCCTGTCAATTCAGCGTCCCGGACAGCTATAGAATTCAACAAAACCTGTAATACTGAAGGTAATTCGCTAAATCCAGCAGGGATGACTGGCAGAAGGAGGAACAGATTCTCTGGGGAGTAAACACCTGAGTTATTTTCTGATTTACAAACCTGGCTCTTGAGTGGGACGCAGACACCCGGAGCAGCACACCCTCCAGTCCGCTACTCAGCCTCTGGAGGGAGGAGCGCCGTCGCTAGGGAACCTGGACCCTAGGACCACCCTTCTGGGTGACGAGCCCAGGACGACACAAATCCCTAGACCTTAGAGCAGCTCCGCACTCACAAAACAAACAAGGGTAGGGTAAGGCCAGAATCCCGCCAAACCAACGCTCCAAGTCCGCGTATCAGTCCCGCCCAGCTGCCCAACGCGGAAAGACTGTGCACCCCGCTCCCAGCAGCGCAGCCCCGCCCGTGGAGGTTGTGCCCACGGCTGTTCCACCCACCAGGAAGGCAGCGCGGGGATTTTTATCCAGGTCTACAGTGAGGAGCGGCTTCCCTGCCCCTCCCGTAAACCCTCAGCAAACGGAGCCGGAGTCCCAGTCAGTCTCCGCCCTGAGCTGGCCCGCGCCGCCCCCGCGTTCGCACCTTTCAAAGCGCCTCCGCCTCTGCCTCCGCCTTCGCCCCAGCCCCAGGGCCATCAGACTTGCGACGCCCCTGCTTGTTCCGGAGAGGAGGGGAAGTCCCACCTCCTAGGGACAAGGGGCGGGGCCAGGCGACGGGGGGGGCGTCTTCCGGGAGCGTGTTCTGTGGGAGGAGCGGTCGCTGTGCTTTAGTCTGGGAGTGGTGCGGGCTCCTGGTTCCATCTGAGGTGGGGAGAGGGGCCGGGCGGGCTCTGAGGGACCGGGAGGACTGTCCGGGCCAAGCCCAGCGCGGGGAAGTGGGGCTTGCGGTGGAAAGGGCTGGCTGCCGGGGAAGGAATCAAACAACCTCCCCTTGGGGAAGGGAGCTCAGTCCCGGCTCCCTACCTCTTCCGCTCTCTGCCTTAACTTTGGGGTGTGGCAAGGGTTAGTGACGGGTGTCTCCCAGTATCTGGGCGTGAAGAAGGTTTGTGGTCTCGTCGCGATCACAGTCTTTCCCGCGGCCACTGGGGGAATAAAACAAATGTTTGTAATCCGGGTTATCCGCGGTGACGCGGGGCCTCCCCTACTGCCCACCTAAGTTAAAGGCCTGTTCCCTCAAACTTCCTTCCCTCTCACTTTCCTCTGTTGTCTCTCTGCCAGCCACGCCCAGCCGGGACAGATTCAGGCCCACCAGGTTCCTGATAAGGCAGACAGACTGAGTTTGTAACAGCGTGTTCAACTGAATCTGTGCGATAGACGGTAGAAGAATTTTGTGGGCTGTTTCCGTGCGAGTGTGGGGAGAGCTTCAGAACCTCACCATGTCTGGGAAACGGAAGCGAGTGGTGTTGACTATAAAAGATAAGCTTGATATAATCAAGAAACTCGAAGATGGAGGTTCTTCTAAACAACTGGCAGTGATTTATGGAATTGGTGAGACCACAGTTCGGGATATAAGAAAAAATAAGGAAAAGATTATAACTTACGCAAGCAGTTCTGATTCCACAAGTCTTCTGGCTAAGAGGAAATCTATGAAGCCATCCATGTATGAGGAACTGGACAGAGCAATGCTGGAATGGTTCAACCAGCAAAGAGCGAAAGGGAATCCTGTATCCGGACCCATTTGTGCAAAAAGGGCAGAGTTCTTCTTTTATGCTTTGGGAATGGATGGCGATTTTAACCCATCTGCCGGTTGGTTAACCCGTTTTAAGCAGCGGCACAGCATTAGAGAAATTAACATTAGAAATGAAAGATTAAATGGCGATGAGACAGCTGTGGAAGATTTTTGTAACAATTTTCGAGACTTCATTGAACGAGAGAATCTGCACCCTGAACAAATTTACAATGCAGATGAAACTGGACTCTTTTGGAAATGCCTACCTTCTAGGACTTCAGTAATCAAAGGTAAATGTACTGTCTCTGGACACAAGTCAGTTGAAGAAAGGGTCACTGTCATGTGTTGTGCTAATGCAACAGGTTTACACAAACTTAAACTTTGTGTTGTGGGCAAAGCAAGGAAACCTCGCTCCTTCAAGTCAACTGACACCTCAAACTTGCCTGTCTCTTATTTCAGCCAGAAAGGTGCATGGATGGATCTTTCAATTTTCCGACAGTGGTTTGACAAGATCTTTGTGCCAGAAGTTCGAGAGCACTTAAGATCCAAAGGCCTGCAGGAAAAGGCTGTGCTCTTATTGGATAATTCACCAACACATCCAAATGAAAACGTCCTTAGGTCAGATGATGGCCAAATATTTGCTAAATATTTACCACCTAATGTGGCTTCATTGATTCAGCCCTCAGACCAGGGTGTCATAGCAACAATGAAGAGGAACTATCGTGCAGGTCTTCTCCAGAACAACTTGGAAGAAGGTAATGACCTGAAATCATTCTGGAAAAAGCTAACTCTGCTAGATGCACTTTATGAGGTAGCAATGGCATGGAATTTAGTAAAACCCATTACCATTAGCAGAGCATGGAAGAAGATTCTCCCTACCATAGAGGAGAAAGAAAGCTTGGACTTTAATGAAGAAGATGTTTCACTGGCTACGGTGGCCACCATTTTACAACACACCAAAGGATTGGAAAATGTGACTACTGAGAACATTGAAAAATGGTTTGAAGTGGACAGCACTGAACCAGGGTATGAAGTATTAACTGACAGCGAAATCATCAGAAGAGCACAGGGGCAGACAGACGAATCCAGTGAAAATGAGGAGGAGGAAATAGAACTGATTCCAGAGAAACATATCAATCATGCAGCTGCTCTCCAATGGACTGAAAATTTATTGGATTATCTAGAACAACAAGGTGATATGATTCTGCCTGATAGACTGGTGATACGTAAACTTCGAGCCACCATCAGAAATAAACAGAAGATGACCAACTCGAGTCAATAATGACATTCACTGTTTTGGAGACTGTGTAGATAACTTTCAACCTCTTTGCAATAATGGCTTTATTTTGTGTGTGTTCTGAATTCTCAGGCAGTTCTATCAAATACAGGTACAAAAATGTGTCTGAAGTGGTTTGAGGATTGTGCTTTGCATCTTCTGTGTCTCGTCCTTTTACTTATGCAGATAGTCTGAAGCTGGTTCTATATGAATATAATTTACATGTACATGTTTTCACTTTTGTAGATCTATAATTATCCCATAACAGTGGCATTCTCTAAATTTTCTGGCAAAAATTAACAGATTGAGCATTCTCCTAAAATCTTTTGTTTGATTTGTAACTACTGTCACAATAATCTTTTCTTGTGCTAACCCTCTTAAATGGTTGTTTTGTGTATCTGTATATGCTGAAAGTATGAGGAAATATCTATATTGTTAGATTTCAAGGTGATCTATAATAATTCAAAATGAAGTTCAGTAATAAGGAAGCAGTGATTTATGAATTCCAAGAATAACTTAGAAAAATTTTTGGATGGTACTAGGGGGAGATTTTTCTGGAAATGAAAGTAAATACAATACAGGAAGTGATTGCTCACTTAGTGAGAAATCTATTGGAAAGCAGATATATAAAAGATTGTAATCTGTTCATTTGTAGAAAACTGGAAGTTGAAAATTTGGGGAACTTTATACAAAGGGAGGAAATTGGGTTTTTTTGATTGGGTAACAGTATAGGTTTATTATTTATTCAACTAATTATAGTACAGGTTTTGTAATGTTACATGTGGTATTGTTCTTTGAGCTCCCACCTTATATGTGGGGGAACATCTAGGGAATTTGGAAGTTATTTTTTTTACTGTGTACTTAATATTATGTAAAAATTGAAAAAAAGTCATACATTCCCCTTTTATTACATATGAAAAGAAAAAAATAAAGTTTTTATTATTTCTAATAAGCCATAGGTTATAACTGCTTTATGAAGAGAGCAGAAATAATTAGGGAAAGTGCTAGATTCTTAGGAGTTTCATCATTTATTATTTTGACACTTGTAAAACATTCTAGAATTTATCAAAATTTTGATAAATTTGCTTAGAAAATTTAGTATGTTTATTCAAGACATGAAAAAACTTTACCTATGTGAGTATTAATTTAATTTATGATTTAAAAGCAAAGTGTGCCCATATTTAATGTTTTCACGCTAATTTTTTAAAGTAAATTTTTTAAAAGTAGAATTAGTAATTTTTTAACTTTATCATTGAAATACTTTGTATTTTATAGTGCCTTCTTAGAATTCTAAAACTTCAAAAAGATTTTTCACTTCCCATAATTTCTGTTATCTTCATGATATATGTGCAGGTTTTTTTAAGGACATGCCTGTGATGAGAATTTGAAAGTTGTTTGTGTTGCATGAATTGCCTGTGCACAGAGGGAAAAAAAAATCAGAAGTTAACATAGATATTGAAGCAGATAATTACATCTTCTATAAGTTAATCATATGTAAATTGACTTCATTTTTCTAAAATGAAAATACTAAAAAGCTTCTTGGAATTTGTCTGGATTTGCTCACTGTTTTAAAATTAACCTTGTCTGTGAAATTCAGCTGTATCATTGCCACCTAGTGGTTAAATTAACATAACTTAAGCTGTGTGGTTTTAAACTTTAATATCTAGTAAAAGGTTCACTGTTCTGTGGCCTTGAGTGTGAATCTTATGACTCTTCTCTAGCCTGTGAGAAACTTTGCTTTCTTTGATTTATAGCTATTTGCTCTTTTCTGAAGCTGCCAACACTGGTAAGCTAACAGTTCTGTTTTGGACCTTTCTATCCATAAACAATTATAAAAGCTGCCAGTTATTGAATACTATATTATGTCCTAAGCAGTGTACTTATATAATTCTCAAATTGTGAATTATAAGGAAATACTGATGCTCAGCTCACACCCTTTAATTGCTGAAGATCATCACTTGGCTACAGGTAAGAATTTAAACCCAGGTGTTTGATGCCAAAACCTGCACTTATATAGGGTCCAGCAGAAGTAAGGCTTGCTTGAGTGTGGTTGGTAGGATATGTGAATATCTCGCATGAGATGGACAGTGATTTGAACATCTCACAAAAAAATATCATATGGTGTGCTTGAGTGTGATATTGTTATGTTACAGAATTACATACTTAATGATTTTGTAATAAAAGATTTTGTAATGAAAAATAGGGGCATTATTTGTGCCAGACCCTGTATTATCCAACCTAGGCTAACCTCTTACCCTTTTCAAGTCTTCAACATTTATTCCTTGCCACCGTCTCTACCACATGGTACAGTTAACTGAATTTACTTAACTATTTTCCAGTGTATTTGTGGCAGCAGCTGCCTTTTTCTTTAGCCTTTTTTGAAATGTCTTCCTTTTTTACAACTATGTAGTGTCTCTATTTCCCTGTTTATCCACAACCTCACAGCATTTGAAACTTGGATCATCTGCTTTCAGGTTAGCTCTGCTCAATGAGAATCCTTTCTTACTTTCCAATTTAAAACCCACCACTGGGGAAAAGTTCAGCAAACATTTCTCTTTAGTTCATGAGGCAATGTGAAAGAGTTGGCACAGTACAGTACTAACATGAAAGTCTTGCTGGACCAGAGATACCGGAAAACATTGTTACCAAAAGCACATGAGCATGTATATACTCAGCTCCACAGAGATCTAAAGGAGCAAATCAAGCCCCCAAACAAGATATGGGGAAGACAAAAAAGGTTAGTTTCAAATAGAGAAGAAAAAAATTCAAGGGAAATATGTGGGTTGCAGTGAGGTTCATTTAGTACCAAAATAATAGTGATGTGGTTTCAGCCTCTTAGCCCCAGACTTACTAGTATGTGCTGCTCATTCATAGATGGCCCCTGTAATCCCCCTTTGTTTTCCCTTTTTCAGTTATGGGATGTTAAGAAGTTAGTGCCATACTAAATGTTTCATCGGTAGTTGGAACCATTTAATGGCTGATGCCAGAAGATGCTTGTGTACTTTATCTGGTGCAAAGTCAAAAATTCTTAGTTTGCAATTCTTACTCCCTTACTGTGCTACCAGTGGTTCTGTTTGGCTTCCCATTTCTCCACTAAGTAATTAGTCATAGGCATGTTCTCTGACCACCCTTGCCAGGTTTCTCCATTGATGAGCCTTGATACATCTCTCAGAAAACCACCTGTATACTAAAATAGTTCTTTAAAATACACTCTTAGTAGCCAAGGATTCTGTAAGCATAGGTTTACCTGCAGGGGTTGATGCAGAAAATTAGAAATTTGCTTTTTATAACAGTTTTTGGGCCTTTTGGGAGTAAATGGGTGAGGGAAGTGGAATTCTTTGCCTGTTTTAAATTCAGTGAATCATTCTAAAAGAGTCTTGCATATACATGAATAGTTTCAAATATTTATTTAATGTTAGGAATTTGTATTAAATGTTGCATTTTTAAATAAATCCCCATTTTAACCTTCAAAAAACTCAGTGAATCAAGAATTTGTTGAGTTTTACTGTACGTGTAGACTGTACTGGTGGTGGGTTTAGGAAAATAGAAAAAAAGTGAAGACTGGTTCTTGTCTTTCAGGATCTTGAAATTAGAGTGGAAAAATAACACTTGGAAAAAAAAACCCATTTGATTTGATTGTAAGCTCATATAGAACAGCTAACAATGGGGTAAGGATTATGTAAGGAAACGACATGATGTATTTTGCTTATTCATCCCTTTGCTGGCTTCTCTATACATTTAAAACTTTGCTTTGTTTTCTTTAGTTTTTACTGCTTCTGGCTATCCATTTCCATTACCTGCATGCTTATGATCCCAAATCTATCTCTAATCTTTCTTCACAAGTCCAGATCTGTATCTTCAATTGAGTGGCAGGGTTTAAGTTCAGAAAGGAAATTAAAATTGTTGCTTCATTTCCCACCTATAGCAATCTCTTCCATCAGCATCCTAATGTCAGAGCCATCTGGATGGGCTAAAGATTTAAAATGATTTTTTAACTGAATGCCAAATTAAGTTTATCTACTTCAGTCTAAAATGGAAAAAAAAAAGGTAATTATCTACTTTCTTATCTATATCTCCTCTTAGGCTTTCTTGATGTACACATATGTCCTTGACTCTAATCATTCCTTCCTATGGACAGCCACAAGTGGTTTCTGTTTTTGGTACTCTTGTTGGTGCTCAAGTAAAATTTAGTTTGTTGTGTTTAAATCCCTAACCTCCTTAAAAGTCCTTCACTTAAACTCCCAGGTGTGTCCAACCTGCAGCCTGCGGGCTGCATGCAGCTCAGGATGGCTATGAATGTAGCTGAACACAAAATTGTAAATTTACTTAAAACATTATGAGATGTTTTTGTGATTACGTGTTACCATGTATTTAATGTGTGGCCCAAGACAACTCTTCTTCCAGTGTGGCCCAGAGATGCCAAAAGGTTGGACACTCCTGTGAGACCAACTACACTATTTAGAAATGTCCTCTCATCTGCTTTTCCTATTTAAGGTAGCTGTCAAGTTTGCACAGGAACTAATCTCATGTAATTAAAAGCTGGGAGTGAAAGAATGCCAAAGGGTAGCAGTCTTTGGGGACATCTAATAATGTGAAAACTAGTGTTTCTAAGGTCTGAGATTCTCTCAGACTTGTTATGTTTTGAAGTGTTTTTTGTGATGTGTGGCTTTTAATAACAGACTGTGAGATCAAGGACCGTGGGGTTAATGTTTTGCAGCACACGTTCAACAAATGTGTGCTGAACACATACTAAGTGTGCACTTTGTATGAGCAAGGCATTATGTGGGATACATGAGCAAAATTATCTGCATGCAAAAAGTGTACAGTAGGGAGGAAGAGACTTCAGGAAGAATGAATTAAGGGTTACATGCTGAAAGGGTGCAAGTAAAAGACTCATTGATTCAGGTATGAGTGACATGAGATAGTATAATCTGATATGAGGAGTGGAATTATAAACAGTTGAGTTGATCTTGAAAAATAACAAATTTTCATGATGTTTTATTGTGTTCAGTTACTGCCAAATGTCCTCTGTGGAGGACATCTTCAGTTGGAACTAACTGCTATAAACCTGCAAGCACACAGGTATTTAGTCTACTTTCCAAGTTATTGAAGGTAATATTTTAAAAACTGTTTTTACTATTATTCCATGTTTCTAGCCTCTGCTAGTAATTTTCCTGATGCCTGTTTCCTGAGTACAAATTTAATGCCACAAATTTGAGATTTTTGTCATAGCAACACTCATTAATAGGTACAAATTTCTCTTTTGATCTGGGTAATTTAGCTGATAAGCCTCATAATTTTAGAGTTTTGTAATAAATGTATTTCAGCAGTCTTTTGATGACATAGGACTTGATCAGAGCACAGTTTTTCCTCAAGTGGTGATTCATTGGCCCAGACTTCTTCCATCTTGTGATTTTTTGCATTTGCTAGATGCTTAGAATCTTCTGCATTCAGTTAGCAAATAGGAAACATAATAATGAAGATTATACACTACTTTTTAAGTTTCTTCTTTCAGAAGTGATACATATTATTTCAGTTCACATTCTAATGATAAGAACTAATCACCTTGCCCTGCATTGATAGAGGGGGTTTTTGGAAATGACTCCCTAGCTAGTCAGCTGCTTCCTGTTGACAGCTTTATACTATGGTAGGAGAAGGCACAAATTTTATTGAAAACCCTTTCTGAAATAAAAATAATGGATTTATTCTCAGAGAATCATTTACCCTTCCCTAATCCTTACTGAGTTTGTAGTCTTTTATGGAGGTGGCACTTTTCCAACTTTTGGTCATTCTTAAGTGTGAATTCCTTACTCTACAGCTGAAATTGCCTGAAAGACTATGATCTCTGCTTATACAGCATATGTTGTAGAAAGTATGAAAACATCAACTAAGGTTTGGTGGGAAGTAAAGAAACATTGGCTAACCTTTGGTTGGAGCCATTGATAATGAAAATAAGGAATGGGCATTATATCCTGCCAGACAGACAATTTGGTAATGTATTTTCTGAGGGTGGATGCTCCAAATCCCTCCTCGTGTTACCAGCTACCAGGGACGTTGTCCAGTGATTACCTCAAGCTCTGCTCCTGTATGAAGACGGGCTTCATTTTCCCTTGTGCCTAGCCTGGAAGGTGGTAGTATGTGTCTGGATCCTTGCACTAGGCCCCTTGTTGGTTATACTATCTGGACTTCTGCTTCCAGTTTTCACTCTTCATTAAACGGAACATGATTTTCTCACAATTTATGGTCCTCCAAAAGTTTAGCTTCCTGTTCTGAAGATGGCTATACTGTACTTGCTTCATTTAAAAGTATAAATTGTCTATTTTTTATATGATTGATGTAAGATGAGAATAAAGCATCTCCCGTCTCCATTTATCTTGGTATCAGAAGTCAGCAGTGTGTGGTCTTGGATGAATCTCTAAATCTCTCTGATTCATTATATCTCTACAATGGGAACAATAATACAGATTGCTAAATGAGTGAAATAAAATAATGTATAATACTTTGCCAACTGGTATGTTTGTTTTTATATTAATGGGAAGAATAAAGGAGAAAGGGAATCAAAGATGAGAAGAGTGGGAGAGTAAAGTAACAGAGAATAGAAGTTTGTGGTTAGGAGGAGGGCTTATAGAGGTAGAAATGTGCAACTTTAGATTTACAGTGTGTGAAGCCATTTTATACAATAGGGTTCTGACACAACTTTTTCAATGCTCTAAGCTGCTTTTTTTTATTACATGGGGACTAACCCTTTCATTCACAGCCACCTTTTTTTTAAAAAAAGATTTTATTTATTTATTTTTAGAGAGGGAAGGGAGGGAGAAAGAGAGAGAGAGAGAAACATCAATGTGCGGTTGCTGGGGGCTGTGGCCTGCAACCCAGGCATGTGCCCTGACTGGGAATCGAACCTGCGATGCTCTGATTCTCAGCTTGTGCTCAATCCACTGAGCTATGCCAGCCAGGGCACACAGCCACCTTTTTTAAATATTACAATTATAAGATGTTTGTAGATTTCTCAATTTGAAGACATCTCTGAAAGGGGGCATATCACTAAGTTGTAAAGGTATCAAGGCAATAAAAGATCAATTGTGGTTGAGATCCCTTCCAGGTATACAAATCAATATTTTATTAAAAGATACAGTGTAAAGAAACAAATCTGAAAAGGAGAGATGGTTAAGTAAAGGGCTATTGAATAGATTAGTGACAAACATTTGTACAATCATTATCTGTTTCTGAATGAGGAAAATGTAAAAAAACAAACATGAGTGATAACAATGTTGGCAGATTTGTTTTTTAAAACTATTTTTGAAAATATGATCATGTTGAAATGACTTCAAGTTGACTAAGAGCAGCTGTGTGGTTTCCCTTACCACTAAAAAACAGTAGCAGTGGGAATCTACCTTTTCATTAGTAGCATTTTGACAACAGATGATAGAGATACTTGGTATTTGATGCCATTCTGAAATTATGAGAATGAATGCTATTAAGAACCAGTAGCTCTTCTGTTTTCCCCTTTGTACTTAGTATCTTTTGTGTATCTATGTGACAAAGTATCTTCTTTCACAGTAACCTTGCTGTTAATCTAGAGACTGAGCCTCATTTCTCTGCCTTTTGCTGTTTGATTTCCATATCCTCACACAAAATTTACAAGGGAGGACTCTGAGTAGATTTGTTTGGTGTCAATTGACACAAGTAACAGAAAATTGTCAGTATGTATGCGAATGGGAAAATGTACAAATTTCCTCCTTTGTAAAGGACTCATTTGATAAAGCTTTTATCGTATAAGGCATGTAAAGAAAAATCTTTGTTGCAGAAAAGTATAAGGGTTCCTTGGCAACTGAAGACAAGAGGCTGCATTTGATTGTATACTTAAACACCACCATGACTTGTTTTCATTGAAGTATTTAGTGCTACCTTGTTTTTACTCTGTAGAATACAGATATTTTATACAATGAAATAAAATTTCTCCAGAATATATATGGAGTTCCTCCGGAAGTATGGAGTTTTACATCTCTGGTGGAGCTAAAAGACTGATTACACAGGCAGTTCACTAGACTGTTAGAAGAGAAGTGGTTCACTCACCACATCGGTGGTTGGGTGAGATGCTCTTCCCAACTCTGAGGCTCCATGATTCCCTTCACGTTGAAGGGTTGTAGGGAGAGCACTGATCAAATTACCACACAGCAATAGGAATACTTTCAGAAGCTTTTATTTGTGCAGTAAATATCTACTTAGTGCTTACTATATGTCAGGCACTGTTCTAATCCTTAGGGTTCTAGCTTTCAGAATAAGTAGGTGCTTTTTAGAATGTAAGCTTTTTATTTAATTTCTCCAGTTTCAAAGAATCACATTTTGATATAAAAAATATAGCCAATCATGGAATCTAAAATAAAAATCAAGGCAAATCCAGAAAGAATTAGACAACAAACATTATGAGACAGACAATATGCCTCTATTTCAGTGACTTTTTTTTTTTGTATTGAATTTCACAGGGATTTGTGACTACTTCTACACTTCGGTTTTCCTCTCCTGTTCATTTAAAGTTACTATGTTGCAATAACAATGGATATTATTTGCTATGTGGAAATTACTTTTCTAAATGACAAGTAGTATATAAGTTATTCCTCATCAAAATATTGTACTATGATGTAGGTAGTATCAGTAACAATAGTATCCCTTTTTACTGAAGAGGGAACTGAGGCATGAAGAGACTAACTTGTCTGTGGTTAAGCAGCTGTTAAGAGACAATACAAAAAGGCTATAAGAAAAAGCCAGATACCATGCTTACTTTCAGTTTGGTATTATTTATTAACTTTATACCATATAACTTTTCTAGATAAGAAAATCTGTATGTCACGTGGATTCTCATTTTAGTTTTTCAATGTTGATATATGACAAAAGGAATTGATTATAGTGAGACAGAAGAAGTTACAGTAGAAATTTATAAATGCTTCAGCAACACCGATCTGTCCATTCTTTTTGATTTTCTTTCATAGACTCCTCTTTCTGTCCCTTCTCATTGAAATTAAGGTATTAGAATTCTGTCTAGCTCCTCCCCCTTGCCACTGAATACCTGAGTGATCTTATCCCAGACAGTTTCTGTCACTACTCTAAATTTGTATAAATCTCAACTCTACATTTCCAAGTAAGACCACTTGCCTATGTTCCAATCAGTATACCCAACTATTTAGGTCAACTGAGATTTTGTGTATTGTATCTTAAACTTGTTGTAATAATTTTCTTCTTATCTGTAATGTTAATTTTTATAACTAGAAGTGACAGTTATCTAATTTTAAGAAAATCTACATAATCTTAATTATTTTTGTTTAGTTAATTCATGCCATCTCAGTGAGGTCATGAGATGACTAAGGGAAATTAAACTAAATTAATTATTACTAAGGGAAATTAAACTCCTGTGTCAACGTAGATTGCAGTTTAGGTGAACAACAGTTTTCCACAATACATTTTCTAACAATATAGTTTCCTAGAAAATCTCAAATTTAAAAAGGAGTTTTTGAATTTATTATATCAAACAATTTTCAACATTACAGGAATTTTTTTTAGGAGTGCACCATTTTTGAGACAGACCTTGATGCAAACTCAAAAGTTGTGATGGGGCTCAAATAAGTGTTAATCAGCCTGTTTATGACAATTTGTTTGTAAATAGTCACCTTTCTGTTTTTCCCCTCTCATTAACAAGATGTAATGTAAAACCTATTGAATACTGTATACACATATCTAACTGGATTACCTACACTCTTTAGCCTGGATCTGAGTTAGGCTACATGAGTACAATTCCCAAATTGAAAGAGTTTGACTGTTTCCATCTCCCCATAAATTTTACATGTCATTATCATAGATAATAAAAATCTAAGTATATGAAATATCTAGGCAAATTCATAAAAACAAAAAGTAGATTAGAGGTTCCAGGTTAGGGGTAGAGTATTGCTTACTGTGTACTGAGTTTCCATTTGGGATTATTAAAGAGTTAGGAAATATGAGTAGCTTTGACAGCTCCATAGTATTATAGATGTAATAATTATCACTTCATGGCCCACTTAACTGTGGAAAATTTTAAGTTACATGTATTTTACCATAGTAAATAAAGCATTTTTAACAAAAAATATAATGGTTTGTTGTAAGACTTATATTCTTAAAACATCCCTGATAATAGATCTTCCTTTCTTTGGATTTCTAATTTATAGCATCTGACTCCTTTCAAAATTTTTAGCCAAGGTAAATAAAAGAATTTGTTTTGTACATGAGTCTTATAATTATCTTTTTGTTCAATGGTGTCTAAGAGGAGAAATAATGACTACCACATAGACAAATCAATAGAACTAAGTGAAGAATTGTTATACAACTAATATATAAAGTCATTTATTTTAAAGATCATTTACTTGACAGACATTTTAAAAGTATATGCATATAAATAAGGCATAACCCCTGTCAACAAGTTTAGGGTCATAACTACATCTTTAATATTAAGATCACGTTCACCATTACTTTTCACATCCAACAATAGGATCTTGGACCCTGTAGATAATGAAAAAAACTTGTGATAAAATTTCTTCATGTATAGCAAATAAGTTACTTTGGGTAACTAAATTACCTCAATGTATGCACCTTAAACAGAATTTTCTTTGAAATTAACAATATTATAATAGAGCTCTAGTTAATTTCACAAGCTACTCTGGGTAACAGTCATTTAAAAGTATTATAAAGCCCTGCTGGTGTGGCTCAGTGGGATGAGCACTGGCCTGCAATCCAAAAGGTCACTGGTTTGATTCTGGATCAGGGCACATGCCTGGGTTGCAGGCTGGGTCCCGAGGAAACAACAGTTCAACGAATTTCCCTCTCACATTGATGTTTCTCTCCCTCCCTCCCTCCCTCCCTTTGTCTCTCTCTAAAAAAAAAAAATCTTAAAAAATTAAAAGTATTATAAAATGTGAAATGATTAGCATTTTTTGTTATTAGTAGCATTGATATTTAGATTTATAAAAAAATATGCAGAATGTATAGGGAGTTCCCATACACCTTTCCTTCCATACCCTTGCCGTTTATCCAGTTTTCAACATCTTGCATTAATTAGTATGGATCATTTATTATAATCAGTGAAACAGTAATGATAGAGTTTTATTAAATAAGATGCACAGTTTACATTAGTGTTCACTCTTTGTGCTTTACCATTTTATGGGTTTTGACAAGTGTATAATGTCAGGTGTCCGCCATTTCAGTATCACACAACATAGTTTCAGGGCCCTGAAAACCCTGCGTTCCACCTATTCATCACTCCCTCCTCTGAAACCTTGGTAATGATAGAATTGTATCCTTTTCAGATTGGTCTCTTTTACTTAACAATATGCTTTAATGTTTCTCCATGTCTTTTTATGGCTTAATAACATTTCTTCTTATCACTGAATAATATTGCATTGTATAACTATACCACAGTATATACATTTTCCTACTGAAGACGGGTCATTTTGATTGCTTCTAATTTGAGGGCTGCTATAAACATTTGTAAAGGAGTTTTGTGTAGACAGAAATTTTCAACTCATTTAGATAAGTATCTAGGAGTGCAATTGCTGAATCATATAGTAAGACTGTTTTGTTTTGTAAGAAACTGCCAAACTGTTTTCCAAAGTGGCTGCATGATTTTGCATTTCTGTTAGCCATGAATTATGTTACTCCACACCTCACTGGCACTTGGTGTGGTCAGGATTTTGGATTTTAGCTATTCTAATAGGCATCCAGTGATCTCATTGTTGTTTCAGTTTGCAATTCCCTAATGATATTTGATACTGAGCATCTTCATTTGCTTATCTGCCATATAGATATTTTCTTTGGTGGTGTATGTGTTTAGAGCTTTTCTCCACTTTTTGACTAGGTTACTTGTTTTCTTATTGTTGGGTTTTAAGAGTTCTTGGTATATTATGGATTGAAGTCTTTTTTAAAAATCAGATGTGTGTTTTGCAAATATTTTTTTCCTAGCCTGTGGCTTCTCCCAGCTTATTCTCTTAATTGTGTCTTTTGCAGAGTAGAAGTTTTAAATCTTAGTATTAAGCATAACTTAACAGTGTTTTCTTTTATGGATTGCACTTTTGGTGTTATATCTAAAAAAGTTATCACCAAAACCAAGGTCACCTAAACTTTCTACCGTTTTATCTTCTAGAAGTGTTACAGCTTTGCATTTTACGCTTACTCTATTTGTCAGACTATAAGATGCTCCCCACTGCGGGGGGTGGGGGGGGGCCCTGCGCCAAATTTGGGAGGAATAATGGTTGTTAATGCTGCTGTTCAGTTCTGTTTACATTTACATCGGTGAAATATTATGTTATTTATATTATTAAATATTTTACCACATTTTTTGCTTCAAAATTTTTTTTCCTACTCTAAAACCTAGGTGCATCTTATGGTCTGAAAAATACAGGTAAGTTTATAAAGCATTTTAAAGTTATTTTTTTGTATAGTGTGTAAGGTTTGTGTCTAGGTTAATTTTTTTGCATATGAATTTCTAGTAGTTCCAGTATCATTTGTTCAAAACACATACAGATACACACTACAAACTCCACTCAAAAACCACAGGTATACAGCTAGCAGACGAGGATAGGACCCACACTCCAGTGACATGTTTTAAAGTGGAAATCACTGTTATACATTCACTATGTAAATGGTTTTGATTCTAACATCATTTGGAAGCACAGAATATTTTGGAAATCTTAAATTTTGGTTAAGAAAGCACAAATTTAGGTCTCTGGAGAGATTCAAATAGCTTTATTTAAAAAGGATATTTTAAGTAGAGCAACACCCCCATCTTGTGGTGTTTTAGAATACTGACTGTTTTTTAATGGTATTTTGAGTTTACATATTTGTAGGTAAAATATAGCTAACTTGATTATTCATGGAAATGGGGAGGGGAGGAGAGTAAGCACAGAAAATTAAATCTATAATTTATCAATCTTTTAAAACTTTCATAAAATTAAATATAGTTGACATAAATGCTATATGATTTTCATTTGTCAGATTTATTTCTATTTTCTAATTAGTTTTGTTTTAAAAACTAGTAAAGACTTTGGTTGTTCTATTTTAATTTATGTATGTGATTTCATGCTCTTCAACTACTTAAATAAAAGAGTTACATTAGTAAGCAGTAGGTACCTATTGTTTACAGTTGGCTGTTCAGTGTTGACCTTAACTGTACTGGACTCAGAGTAAGAACCAAGAGGTGACCACATTTGTATCTACCTTTTCTTAAATTTATTGCCTGGAGGTTACTTTTAAAAATGTATATTACATGAACTCTTGTTATTTTCTTTACATAATAATAGGAAATGAGGATCACTACCATTACCACTACTAACACTTACTTTGCTGCATTCCCTTCCCTCAGACTGGACCCTTCTGACCATCTGTTATATGAGGTGAAGCCTCTAAAAATGAATGCTTAGCAGTGTAAACGTATTATTTGACATTTAACTCTGTTCTGCATTAATTGAAGTTTTATTGTTGATTTGGCTCTTTAGCATATGAGTTTTATTTTTAATTAATCCTGGACTTAGTAGAATTCACTGAAGGAACTCTGCTGTGTCAAAACTTGGGAACGAAGAACATAAAAGTAAGGAACATTACATGCAGCCCCTAGGCATCAGATGCTCATAGAGTAGCTGAAGACACATTCACGAAGACACAGACAGACACAAGAACAAGGTTAAAAAATAAGATAACAGTTATTTTAAAATGCCACATCACAAACTACATTTTGTAGTTCTTTTGCCTTTGTCCTCAGTCCTTCAACTTATCTTATAACTTTGAGGGAAGATTTACTGGGCAGTTAACTATTTTCATAATACTGTACTTACTTGCCATGAAGGATACAAGTGAGAGAGAGGTACAGGGAAAAACCAAGACCCGTGTAATCTGGCCGGGGTAACTGGCAAACAGAACTGTGCTGGAGAATGTAAGTGCCTGCAGCTCCACATAATGTACTGACGTCATGAATGGGAGGAGTGGGAGGGATTTTGTCTTTATCAGTTTCCTTGTGCATATTTGAATATATTTTTATTTTAACTTTTTAAAATTATAGTTTACATAAAATATTATATGATTTTAATTTGTCAGTTATTTATACTTTTTAATTAGTTTTTTTTTAAGTGAAGACCTTGGATGTTCTGTCTTAATTTTACATATGACTTTATGCTCTTCATCTGCAGGTTAAATTATAGACATGGAGGTGGGAAAAGAAGATTATTGTACACTAAAATACTGAAGACTTGGGTTAATGAAGTAGTGTTAAGGATTTTTTCTTCTGTAGTATCCAAACTTTCTCTGTGTGTCCTCTTCAGCCTACTCTAGATATTCTTGTGAGAACATCCAGTGGTGGTGAGGAGTTGTTTTCTGCACAAGGAAGTAGGCAGGGAGCTGCCTACAAGGCGTCTGCAGCCCCGGGAGAGGATGCAGAAAGCCTGGGTTTACACAGCTGCCATAGAAGGGAGCCTTTTGTTGTTGTTGTTTGTTTGTTTGTTTGCTTTGAATGTTGTAATTCCCTTCACTCATTCCAATCTTAAGTTCAGATGCAGAATCTGTTTTGAGCTGTGACAAAGAAAATTACCATAATTTGCCATGTGTAATACACACTTTTTTGCCCAAATTTTGGAGGAAAAAAAAGATGTGTATTATACATGGGCATAATGGTTACATACCATGGGTATAATAATCTCATGTATAATATGCACAAAAACTTGGCATATTATACAGCAAAGTACATAATGAAATCTGTATTTAAGCTTATAAAGGTGAGGAGAAAGTAGTAACTCAAATCTCTCTTCCAGAATGTCTGATTTAAGTGGCCTGGGACACACACATTCTCTCTCTAACTCTTTTTTAAACCTTTACCTGAGGCTATGTTTATTGATTTTAGAAAGAGAGGAAGGGAGGGAGGGGGAGAGGGAGAGAGGAGGAAAGGGAGGAGAGAGAGAAACATTATGTGGGAAACACTGGTCAGTTGCCTCCTGTGCATGCTGTGGCCAGGATTTGAACCTGCAACCTAGGTATTTGCCCTGACCTGACATGGAACCCACAACTTTTGGATATACAGGATGATGCTCCAACTGAGCCACTAGCCAGGGTCACAAGCAGTCTTCAAAGGACTGTAGGTGATTCTAATGTACAGCCAAATTGAGAACTGCTATGTTAGAGGCCAGTGTGGGAGAGATGGCCACGGTAGCAGCTCTGAGGTGATTCAGTTGTTACCTAACTGTTGGCAGCAGAGCCAGGAGTCCAGGTGCTCCATGGATAGGATAATTGTAGTCCAGATTTAAGAAAGAACCGGCACCAATAAGGAGGGGCAAATGCTATGCTTCCTGGGGAGTGGGGACCTGAGGTCTTGCTGTTATGTAAGTGGGGGCTATGATGATCTTGGCTTTTCAGGTTACATAATAATTCCCTTGAAGAACAGTCTTAAAGAAATAAAATTCTGGGAGTTTGGAGTCACATGATGTCAGAAATATTCATGACTATATTTAATAGCTCTTAAAGATATTTCCCAAATTTGTGATGTATCAATAAGAAAGATAAGAAAGTCCGAGAACCTTTCCAGATAGAGAGTAAAGAGACATAACAATGAAACATTATGTGAGATGGTGGACTGAAAAACGTGCTATAGAGGTCATTATTGAGACAACTGGTGAAATTTGAATATGGAGAGTGGGTTAGTTAATAGTGTGTTAATGTTAAATTTCTTGATTTCAAAAATTTCATTTTTGTTTTGAAAGGGAATGTCCTCATTCTTAGGAAATACAGGTAAGAGTATTTAGGAGTCAGGGTTATAATGTCTCCAACTTAAGCTCAAATAGTTTAAATAAATGGCATATACATATGAAATACATCTAGAGAGAATGAAAAAACAAAGGAGGCCAAATGAGGCAATTGATGAATCTGGATCTTTGGTATCAGAAATTCACTTTACTATTCCTATAACTTTTCTGTAAGTTTGAAGTTATATTTTTAAAACATTGCCCCCCCCCCAAAAAAAAAGAAAAGGAAACAAAATGAATTGACATGAGAAGAGAGTCTCACACGAAGAGAATTGAAGGCAAAGAAAACATCTTTGAAGTGGGAAGGGCTTGGAATCTGATAGGAACTAGAGAAGGTCAGTATGGCTGGAGTGTGTTGACAAGGCTGTAGGACAGCAAGTCATGAAGAAGAAGATGAGAAAACAGGAGCAGGGGGTAGATCACCTGGTTCTCATAGGCCGTAAGGTTGGATTTATTCTAATGGGAAATCTCTGTAAAGTTCTGATCAGGATGTAACATGATACCCTTTACAGTTAATTCTAGGGAATGATTTTTTTTTTTTTATTGTAGCAGCTGAAGCTCAACTGCAGCCTCTGAATACTTCAATCACTGTATATACAGACAGCCGGAAAACAAATAGCGAGGCCTCTTGGGTTCTCTTTGCAGGAGAAGGAGGATGGGGCCAAAAACCCACACTGGGACAGGTGGGACAGCCGAAAACAATAGCTGCCACTGCCCACCCCTTGCCCTGCCTTGACTGCCCATCATACCACAGTACCCAACTGCACTGCAAACCTTTGTTTCATGCTCACAGTTCTAGAAATATTCCAATTGTAGGAGGGTGCAGCCAGAGGGCCCCCCAAAAGAAGGATTTGTAATGGGGTCCAGAATTCAAGGTGTTCAGAAAATATTAGGATGTCCTCACTGCCCCTGCCCCAGGTGTGGGTTGGGGTAAGGGACAAATGGAGCAGGCCCATTAAGAGCTGTTTCCCACAGCAACAGCCCTGCAGCTAACCTCTGGTGTGGTCATTTAACATATCTATAACCTTTGACTGCTTGCATAGATATGTTAAATAGCTGTGGCCAGGCTTTGAGCCAGGAATGGAAATAACTTCCCCACCAATACTAACTGGAGGGCAGGTCCCCGGAGTTACAGCGTCTGCATGGGAGCTTGGAGATGATTGGCTCCACGACTTGGGGCCACACCTGCCCAGACCCACGATGGCGACCAGAAAAGCTGGAAAGGACAGGAGATTGAGGGCAAGTGTGGCCGAGTGTGGGAGGAGTCGGAAATGGGGCTGCAGAGGAAGATTGCCCCAGGGATTTAAACCCAGACACAGCAGCCATTGAGGGGAGAAGCGCCATTCATGTGCTTCTGGCAGAGTGGGGACAACCTCGGACCTGGGAGAGAGAACCATGTGGCTTTGGCAGAGTAGAGACTCCTGCAGCCATTGTGCAGAGAACCACGCGGTTGCAGCCCTGTAGGGAGGACCATGCAGCTGTGTCAGTAAGGAGAACCACGTGCTCTGGCAGAGTAGGGGGATCCCCCCCCGCAGCTGTGAGAAGAATCACCGTCCAGCTTTGTTACAGGGTGCAGCCAAGGGGGGGGACCCCAAATGGACATTTGAAATGGGGCCCAGAACTCAAGGTGTCCAGAGATTCTAAGATGTTTTTTTACCTCCCCCCCCCCACCACAGGTGTGAGTTGGGGGAAGGGGCACACAGAGCAAGAACATGCAGGGCAGCTTTGCAGCTAATCCACGGCATGGTCATTTAACATACCTATAGCCTTGGGCCGGTTGCTTGAATATGCTAAATAGCTATGGCCATGCTCTGGGCTGGGGGGATGGAAAGGGACACCTCCCCGAGACGTGACTGGGAGCAGGTCCCCTGAGTTTCAGCGCTTGGGTGGGAGCTCGGAGGAGATTGGTTCCAGGACATGGGGTGACACTTGCCCAGACCCATGATGGTGACCAGAAAAGCTGGAAAGGACAGCAGATTGAGGGCAAGTGTGGCCAAGTGTAGGAGGAGT
>PVIA01001719.1:0-144637 GCA_004024845.1 Tonatia bakeri | reverse complement strand
TCTGGGGAGAGAACCACGCGGCTTTGGCAGAGTAGAGGGCACCCGCAGCCCTGTGAGAGAGAATTCACCATGCGGATTTAGCAGAAAACCGCCACTCGGCCAAAGCCAAGTGGCAACCCCGTCTCCCCACAGCTCTGTGGGGAGAACCACGCGGATTTGGCTGAGTGGGGACTCCCGTGGTCCTGGAGGAGAGAGGACCACATGGCTGGACTGGTGGAGAAAGGACCACATGGCTGGAGCAGTGGAGAGAGGACCACGCACCTTTGCCAGAGTGGGTTCCCCCACAGCAGTAGTAGGGGGAACCGTCACCCGGTTTTAGCAGAGATTCTGGCGACACAGCTGATGGTGCTGAGAACCGAGAGAGGCCTACCAGCCAAGCACGGATTACTGGGAATAACCAGACATTGCCTGAGACTGGACTTCTATTTCCTTTCCTGAGATACGGTACCCCATACTGGGCAAGGGGGAAGGAAGGACTGAGTGCGTTTGTGGGTGTTTTAAGGGACTTTAAGATTTTGATAAAGACATTAGGTCACTGCCTTAAGTTTGTATAGCACAAAATAAACGTTTTCCTTTCCTTTTCACAAATCTCTGGCATTGAGAGATATCTTTCCTTTAAGGCGGCGGACAAGACGGACCCGAATCTCTTTCAGTAAGAGTATCACCGTCCCGGGCCCCCCTTGTTCTGCTCTGTAACAGCTTTAGCAGAGCTCCCTGTAACACAGCTGATGGTGCTGGGAACCAAGGAAGGCCTACCAGCCGAGCACGGATTACTGGGAAGAACCGGGATCTGCCTGAGCCAAGGACTTCCAATTCTTTCCCTGAGATACGGTACCCCAGACTGGGCAAAGAAGGGAAAGAAGGACTGTGTGTGTTTGTGGGTATTTAAGGGACTTTGGGACTTTAATGAAGACATTAAGTCATTACTCTTAAGTCTGTATAAGTTGAATAAATAATTCCTTTCCTTTTCACCGATCTCTAACATGGAGAGCTATAATTCTCTGGCGAAGGGAAAGGTGAACCTAGTACAGGGGGACCCCAGGAGAAACGGGGATCAATCTGGTAGCATTGTGGGACCCTCTTCCCTGGTGGCCAGTCAGGGAAAATCATGGGAGACCACATGCACAGTAGCTTTAAAGTAATACAACTACTTGTACATGCGCAGTAAAGCCCACCAAAACGGGCCAGGAAGGATATGCCGTATAAGATTAGAGTCCCTCCAGCCTATGAGGTCAATCTCTGCTTGGAGCTGGCCTGCTCCCATATTTTCTTCTGTGAACTCTGGGTGTTCGGTTCAATTCTTTGTCCCGATCGCTAAGAACCTGGTTACCTGTGCCCACCTGTGACACAATCACATTACACATGATCCCACATTCGACACCAAGAGCAACAGCAGAAGCCCACACTTCAACCCTTTCCAAAGGGAGACAACCTCTCTAGTTTCTCTATTCTGTTCCAAGCTCAGCATCTTCGGGTAAGAATTGTTTCACTGGGCCAGATTTGAATATGGCTCTTCCTGTTCCTTCAGCTGAAGGCTAAATGCCAGACAGTACTGGAAGGGAAGTGTGAAGTTGTGCCTTGACCCACGTTCGCATCAGCAGCTGCCCGCTGTGTGCAGGTTATCAGGTGATGGCAGGCGGCCTTCTCAGACGCTCCTAGCTGTGTTTATGCTCACACTGTTTGGTGCCAAAATTCTTTCTTTTTATACCCCACGTCCCGAACTTATGATTACACTTTAAAACAGTAGAGAGTTAGGGTGCCTCCCCTGGGGGACAGGGACTTGTGCTGTGCCCAGCAGTATGCTCAGCTAATTTTGTTAGACTTCTCTTTGTGATGACAAGAGAATGCAGATTGCATGCCTCTTAATTTTAATCCTTGGTTTGTGTGTGTTTCCAATTAATCCAGTTCCTTATATTCTTAAACACAACACTGTAGAATTTGTTTTCACTCATTTTTAATCAGAATAAAAATTTATTGTTTCATAGAAGAAAATGAATACAGTGATGTTACTCTCCTGTAAGACATACTATGTCTGCCAGACAGGCATGTCAAAGATCTCCCTGCTCTCCTAAGTATGTTGATCTCCTCCAGGGGACAGATGGAGTTTTTCAGGCTCTGTTTGCCAGATCTGTCAACCTCAGCGATATTTCCCAGAACGAATTGGGGAGGATTCCCCTTCTGAGGTACAAAGACAGGCCTCTCTGTATTTTGTTTCCCGGCATGCTGTGTCCTCTTCGTAGAACAATACCTCTGTAAAGGACACATTCCATGCATTGGGATACAAATGCACACCTTAGCCTGCCATGCCCTCCACTCCACCATTTCTTCTCCTCTGGGAGATGGATGTGTGACCCTAAATCAGGGCTGTCAGACCCTTCCGCAGAATTCCTCTTCAGAGTTTTCAGAGATGTTCTCTTAAAACTGGAGCTGTTAGGCTGGTGGGTTGTAAGGCTTGGGGTGCGGGGCACCCCCATGCCAGCTATATGCAGAGAGTCTGAGGGACAGGGCTCTGGTAACAGTGTACGTGCACTTCATGCAGCTTGACTCAAGCCAGTGCTACCTGTGGACTTTTCAGCTAAGTGGCCAAAAAAGTACCCCTTTATTGTTTAAGCAATAGCCTGTCACGTGCAGTCATGAGTCCCGCCTGGTCACTCCAGGGCTCCACCACCTCAGCTAAACTTCACTGGCAGGTGTCTGGGAGACGGGGAATTATTTTAGAAGCTAAGCAATCATAGGATGTTCTTGGTCAGGTTAGGGTTCTCACTGGCAATTAAAATTCCTTTCACATCTCATCACATTGCTGGTAGGTTAGATTCTGAGGAACCTCGTGAGCTTATAACAAATGCCAGAAATCTTGTTGAGTGGTGATGCTGGAATCTGAACTCTGCCCTTGAAGTTTCTCTCTCCGAACAACAGAAGCCAGGCCTCTGCCCACAGCTGAAGGTCTCAGCTGAAAACTTCTGTTCTTGTCTCTGCCTTTAAAAGAACAGACAGGAAAAGGAGACAAATATATTTTATTCTACATAAATATTATTTTAATAATATTTTATTAAATATTAAAGAAGGTGGTTTTTCCTTTTACCATTTTAAAATACCTATCAGTAATCATTTTAATTTAAAAGCTTGAGAATAGGTCAGCGCATGCCGACATGCTGGAGGGAAGGAATGCGGCAGGGGGAAAACTTGGAAAGAAAAAAGCTGTGATCCATCCCTTCCACTGAGAATGTACTTTCTTCTAAGGAACTGTAGTTGTGTGGATGCGGGTAAACTTTTAACACTGGGACAAGTTACTCCAGCATTTCTACCTGCACATTCCAAGTCAGCCGGGCACATGCAATAGTCCTTTCAGCAGAACCTGCCTTAGGCACTTAACCTTTCATGACTCAGGTGTGCCAAGACAAAAAAAAAAAATGGCTCAAACGGAAGAACAGATCAAAGCTCCAGAACAAATACAACTAAGTGATGAAGAGATAGCCAACCTATCAGATGCACAGTTCAAAGCACTAGTGATCAGGATGCTCACAGAATTGGTTGAATTTGGTTTCAAATTAGATGAAAAAATGAAGGCTACACTAAGCAAAATGAAGGAAAATGCACAGGGATCCAACAGTGATGGGAAGGAAACTGGAACCCAGATCAACGGTGTGAACCAGAAAGAAGAAAGGAACATCCAACCAGAAAAGAATGAAGAAACAAGAATTCAAAAAATTGAGGAGAGGTTTAGGAACCTCCAGGACATCTTTAAATGTTCCAACATCTGAATCATAGGGGTACCAGAAGGGGAAGAGGAAGAGCAAGAAATCAAAAACTTATTTGAATAATGGAGAACTTTCCCAATCTGGTAAAGGAAAGAGACTTCCAGGAAGTCCAGGAAGCTCAGAGAGTCCCAAAGAAGTTGGACCCAAGGAGGAACACACCAAGGCACAACATAATTACATTAGCCAAGATTAAAGACAAGGAGAGAATCTTAAAAGCAGCAAGAGACAAAGAGACAGTTACCTACAAAGGATTTCCCATAAGACTGTCAGCTGATTCCTCAAAAGAAAACTTGCAGGCAAAAAAGGGGCTGGGAAGCAGTATTCCAAGTCATGAAAGGCAAGAACCTACATCCAAGATTACTCTATCCAGCAAAGCTTTCATTTAGAATGGAAGGGCAGATAAAGTGCTTGTCAGATAAGGTCAAGTTAAGGGAGCTCATCATTACCAAGCCCTTATTACATGAAATGTTAAAGGGATTTATCTGAGAAAAAAAAGATAAAAAATATGAACAGTAAAATGTCAACAAATGCACAGTTATTAATAACCACACCTAAAACAAAAACAAACAAGCAAACAATTAGAACAGAAACAGAACCACAGAAATGGAGATCACATGGAGAGTTAGCAGGGGAGTGGAATGGGGAGAGATGGGGAAAAGGTATAGAGAGTAAGTAGCATAAATGGTAGGTAGAAAATAGACAGGGGGAGGTTAAGAATAGTATGGGAAATGTAGAAACCAAAGAACTTATATGTATGACCCATGGACATGAACTAAAGTGGGGGGTGAGGGGGGGCATATAGGTGGGAGGGGCTGTGCAGGGCAGAGGGGAATATTGGACAACTGTAATAGCATAATCAATAAAATATATCATTAAAAATAAATAAAAGCTTGAGAATATAAAAGTAATTTTTCAGTATCACTATCAAAATCCAACATATTATATTTGTAATGTTTATATTTTTAGACACTTCTTGATTCTAAAATTCTCTAATCAGACACTGTAATTTCTTTTACCTTTATAAGCTATGATGCTTATAAGCTAAGTTATATTTTTATACTGCCTTTTGCCTTTGAGTTCTGAAGAGCCTTTTAAAAATATTTCATTTCTGGGTGAATATATGAATGGATTGTAGGTAAAAGTATAAAGATTCCTGATAATATAATTTAATACTTACTTCTTAAAGTTTAAATCATATGAATTGCTTTTATTAGGAAGGAAAAATGGGTCAATAGTTTAAATAAACAGGAAATAAACTACTGAGAGGTAAAGTAATTTATTCACAAATGGTTTTATATTGATTAAATTGTAACACATTTACTAAAATAATTTTTAGAATTGCTTTCTTTGCCAGTTGATTTTGACCTAATTTCCTATGCAAGTTAGCTCTTCTGATTAGCTTTCTTTAAGGAATTCTGAAATGCAAAATATAAACTTCTGACATATGAAAATGAAGGAAAATATCCAGGTGAAGGAGGTATTTTTCCAAAAAATTAATCACATCTTATTTAAATAGATAGTTCTATTAGTGATTCACTTTTTAAAATGTGCTTTTAGCAATTGTGTTAATTTCTATTACCAAGTAATGTATCATAAACTCAGCAGTTTAAAGCAATAACCCTTTATTAGTTCACGGTTCTGCAGGTCAGAGGTTGGGTGTGGCATGGTTGTGTTTTGTGTTCTGGGTATCACAGGTTGAAATCAAGGTGTTCACCAGGTTGGTACTTTCTGGAGACTCTGGAGAAGAATTCAGGTTTTAAGAAGCCTTCGGAGCCTTACAGTAAAGGACTCATGTTCCCATTTCTTTACTGGCTATTGGCTGGAGACTGCTCTCAGGTCCACCCATATTCCTTGCTACTCAGTCCCCTCCATTTTCAGACTGAGCAATGACGAATCTCGCTCGCACTGAGCCCCACTCCTCACAGCTTTAATCTCACCAGGAGGAGACCAGTCCTTTTTAGGGCTCAGCTGCTTAGACTAGGCCCACTGAAGGCTCACTGAAGATAACTTCCCTGTCTTAAGATCAACTTATTTGGGACCTTTATCGTATCTATGTACGTCTTCAGAGCAGCTCCTAGATTAGTGTTGGACTGAATCACGGGTAAGAAAGTTTGCATGCATGGGAGGGTGGGGAAGAGAATCTTGGGAGCCATCTCAGAATTCTATTATAGCAGTGAAATGCACCATGATTAGATTAAAAATCCATTTAAAAATATGATTCCTAATACAAAATGAGAGGTTGGTGGGAAGATTTGAAAGGTATTTTAAGAGGGAGTTAAACCCTAGAGTTTAAATAGTGGTATTCCCCTGGTCTTCCAGGCTGTCCACCCAAACACAAAGTAATTGCACAGTCTGTGTGGAATCCACTACAGTTCCTTTCCCACCAAGACATGAGTCTACTGCTCTCCCTCCAGCAAGACATTCCTGATGATATCACCTGCATTGTGCACCTCCTGTCATCTGCCATAGTGCACTTGGGCTGTTTATTAAAGGAAAGCTTGGGGACCTATAGGTACACAGCCCTGTCTTGGAGCAGGGGAGGGCCCTCACTTCTGCTCTCTAACCTCACACATGGCCAGTCATAGGGTAGCAGCTCCTCTGCCAGTCCCTTCTCTTCCATCTCCATGCCCTCCTCCTCAGAGCAAGAGACGCAATCCCAAAGGCCCAGCTGCCATCTGAACCAGTTCCCTTTATCTCTTCTGAGGCTAAGCTGTGAAAACACTCCGCATGTTTTGCCAGCCATGCAATCTCCTTCTCACATTTCAAATTTCAACATGCTCTTTTAAACAACAAACTTACCAAAACCTCCCCCAAAGCCAAATGGCATAAGCAGCTTCCTGGAGCCCAGGGTTCTAATGAAGGTTCCTAATGTCTCTAATCATTAAGAAAGTGTTAAATCATGTGCTATGTACTGTTTAAGAACATGTGGAAATGTGTAAAACTGCCATTTTTCCAGTTAGCCGTCATCCCAGAACGGAATCAGCTTGTATCCAGAGATGCATTCATTTCTGAATCTTGTTCATTAATCGTCACTGCTGCAGTAGAGGTTTTCTGCCTCTGTGGTGAGTCAGAGACAGCTGCACCTCACAGGTTACCTGGATGCAGCCCTGGTACATCGTGCCAGCCATTTGTCCCTGAGTCACCAAATCCCAAGTCTGTAAAGTGTGCCTTACCAGCAAGGCTGTTGAGGAGCATTCATGTGTGAGGGGTTCATTGACTGACATTATGAGATCAAAACCCCAAACTTCTGCTTACTAACTGGTCATTTAATGTTTAGTTTTCTATCTTGTAAGATGTGCTCTTAGTGTGACTGGCAGAGAATAAGAATTGATACTTAGCACATGAGATATTATTTCAGGCACCTGCACTTCCTGCATTGAGGGCTAAGTCTGTTGGTGCATTTCTTGTATTTTGGCTGAGAAATTGGCAGAACTGAGTAGTTGAGGCTTCTGTGATTTTAAAAATATGTCCAGAATCTGACCACTTCTCCTTATTACCATCCCACCCCTGTTTGGTCCTGGCAATCAAACCTTTCTTACCTTGATAATTGCAGTAGCCTCTTAACTGAGTCCTGCTTCTCTCCTTGCTCCCCTGCAGTCTGTTCTTTATATGGCAGCGAGGACACTCCTTCCCAGCTGGAGTCTGATCTCTTCTCCTCAGAGTTCTGTAGGGATTTCCCCCCTTACTCAGTGTAAAAATGGAAGCCCCTTCCATGGCCCATTGGCCCTGCATTATCTGGTGCCCTGTGAACTTTCAGACCATCTCCTGCTCACACGACATCTGCCGTGCTTGCCCTTTTTCTGCTCCTCAGACATGCTGTCACCTCAAGGCCTTTGCACATGTTGTTTCCTCGGTCTGGAGTGAGCTTCCCTCAGATGTGTCATGTCCTTATATCTTTGTTCCAATGTCCCCTTCTCAAAGAGGTTCACGTTGACCCTCTCTTCTCACACGTCTGATCTCCCTTTCCTTGCCCTGCCTTTTCTTTTTCTATAGTCTGTATGATAATCTCTCCACATTATGTATTTTACTTATTTAGTATGGCCATTGGTTTCTGCCTTTGTAGTATATATATACATGGTTTGGCAGAGGTAAGGCTTGCATGGGTGTGGTTGGTAGGGTAGGTGAATATCTCGCAGGAGATGGACAGCAATTTGAACATTTCGCCTAAAATGTCATGTGGTGTGCTTGAGTATGATATTGTTGTGTTACAGAATTACATGCTTATGATTTTGTAATAAAAGATTTTGTAATAAAAAAGGGCCATTTTTAGTGCCAGACCCTGTATGTACATGTCACATATAGGCAGGGATATTTGCTTGTTTGGTCCTCTGATATATCCCATGTACCTAGGAATACACCTGATATGTCGTAGAGGGTCAATAAGTATTTGTTGAGTTAAACAAGGATTGGACGTTGTGCTGGGAACACAAAGACAGAGAAAGATAGATATAATGACAGTTTAAAAGCTGGTATATTACAAAGAGCAATGCAGAATTTTAAATAAGAGCATGAATCAAAGAGGCAGAATGCTACAGAATTTGATTATAGGAACCAAAGTACCATCTGAACCTGTTAGCTTCACATTCATCTTGGCAGGCATTTGTAGACACGTAAGTAATAACCTAGTGTGCCACGCGGTGTCTGATGATAGGTAGAGTAAATATATTCTGGTTGACTCACTGTCAGCTCCATAATTGTCAAAACTCAGGTATGTCTGTGAGGCAAACCTTAGTAATCTCTGCAGTCCAAGCAGGTGAAGAAGAGCCTGGGACTGAAGGTTGATCAGTGACCTGAATTATAATTTCCACCTAAGAGGGTGCAGTGGACAGATCTCGCCTGGCCTTTAAATTCCCATAGATGGGATTCGAGTTCCAACTCAGTTTGTATCAATGTATTATGCTTCATAGCAATAATATTATCCTGACAATTAAAGATAATTTGATGAAAGTGCTATTTTTATTATTATTTAGGAATGAATTTGGAGAAGTTAGGCTTTATTTAGATTTAGATAGGTGTTATGGGCTGAATTATGCCGGCTCCACCTCAATTCATATATTGAAATTTTAACTTGAAGTGGACTGGATTTGGAGATAAGGTCTGGAAGGAGGTAATCAGGATCAGATAAGGTCAGAAGGGTAAGGCCCTGATGGGATGGGATTAATGTCTTTGTAAGAGTCTGCTCTCTCTGTTGTTGAAGGACACAGAGAGGGTGTCGAACCTTCTGTTTGCAGTGGACACTTGGGATGACACTGGGCAGGCTGTAAACCCTGAAGATTGGATACTCTCAAGCATTTGTAAGGACTCGTGGAAGTGGGCTGGGATTCTTGGAAGGGCTCTTATTTCAGCAGGAAACTGGATGGCTGCTCAGAATCTGAGGTGGAAGATTAGCACGGATCAGGCACGTGGCCGCAGAGAAGGGAGCGAGGCTCAGACTGCTTCCTGTTTCCCGAGGTTATTTCTTTCCATGCTTTTGTCTTGCTGGTGCACCAGACAACACTGAACCTGCGGATGAGAGGCCCTGGTGCCCAGTGCTGCTTGGGGCCAGGGGCGGTGAGGGCTGGTGGACCCTCTTGCTATAAAGTGCTTGTCCCCACTAGACTTTACAGAGCTTTTAGAGGCAAAACCTAACATCCCTGCACATTAAAATGTGGGTTGTCTTATAATTACAGATACAGGTTTGTATCATTTAAAAGTATTTCATGTATAATTCATAGACTTGAAAATGCTCGTCTGGCTATATCTAATGGATTAAATTCTCTAAAATATCTTTGAAAGAGTTACATGATCTCTTTTATGATTATTGTCTGGGTGATTCTATTAAGTGGTTGTCTTTTAGTTGAGTCTGAATTGTAGTCATCAATTCGTGATCTTTATTTGTACTGTCAATGTATTGGTTGCTTAGCACTGATAATACTTCCTGCAGTTTGAGGGCTTTATCCTCCAGATGGACCATTGTCATTTCCCTTGCTTGGGGAGCCAGAATGTCTGAGTTGTCCCTAATGAGAACTGACCGCTGTGGCTGACAGAGATCTACATAAGGAGTAAACTTAGTTTTCTCAAGAGTCAATACTTTTTCATTTGGTTCATGATAATTTACAAAGTTCTATAAAACCTTTTACAGAAATAATTATGAGAAGTTCAATGTATAAAATACTCACATGTAAAATTTATTTACTGCAATATGAAGATTCACTCAAACCCATTCTAGTTGGTATCTTTCATGTAGGAGACAAACTCTCCAGCTATGTTTAATAGAAATAGCTGAGTAAAAGAAGGCACTGTTCTTAGCTTTGGGCAGCTCATGGATTAAGAAGAGAGGCAAATTTAGAGGCACTTATAGTGCAGTGTGAAATCTGCTATTGGAGCCCTGGTTGGTATAGCTCAGTGGATTGAGCACTGGCCTTCGAACCAAAGGGTTGCCGGTTGCATTCCCAGTCAGGGCACATGCCTGGGTTGCAGGCCAGGTTCCTGGTGGGGGTTGTGAGAGAGGCAACCACAAATTGATGTTTCTTTTCCTCTCTTTCTCCTTCCCTTCCCCTTTCTCTAAAAATAAATAAAATAATTAAAAAAATAATCATAGTATCTACCTATCTTTTCTTATTAACCCTCATTATAATCTTGTGTTGAGCCAAGTATTTGTAATATATTGGATTCTACTAAAATATACGAATTTTTCTGCAATTCTCTTATATATACTTCTTAAATTTTATCTATATTCAATTCTCAATTATTCACATTAGCTAATAATGACAGGAAAGCTGTCCTATTAATTTGTATAACTATCCCTCTGACCATTTATTAGTGTGGATTTTATTGGTTAAATGGCAACATGTTCAAAAGAAATTATGTGGCTACTGAGAACTGACACCCACAGTGCTGAACAACACTAAGAGTAAACATTGTTCCTTGCCTTTATGTTAATCAGGGTTAGGACCAGGTGAAAATAACTTTGTTGTTTTCTTTACAAAATGTCTTGTCATGAAAGAAAAAAAATCAGCCAAAGAAAAAGTAAGGTAAAACAGTGAAACAACTTACCTGTCAGGACTAATAGCTTGCTTATGAAGACTTGCATCAAGACCATTGCCTCACTGTGTCTGCCAATCTAAAGCTATTTTAATAATAATAAAACAAATCTATCCCCAATCTCAACCAGTTCCTCATTTGCAATACCCATCTTAAAACTGCCCAGCCAAGACCTTCAAACTCTCCATAAGCCCTGCCCTAATTTTTTATTTTGAGCCATTACTAAGTTTCTATCAGGGTGGTGTTCTCCCTTACTGGTCCACAGATTTTTCTAGTGTTTTTTATTGGGAGAAACAAACAGTCAATACTATTCTGTAAATCTGTGCTAACTTTCTGTTACTAGAATGTAATTTACTGTGCAGTATCCTGATAAAGTTACCACAGCAATGTTGCTCGTCAGATTATTTGAAGACGATGAGAGATGCGGGCAGGTGAGAGGATGCACTGCAGGCACAATTTTATCAAATGACGTGGGGTGGTAACTGGGGGCAGAAAGCATGTGGAGATTTTGAGTGGTGGGAGACAATTTCATTCATTTGCTAAAGTGAACACTTCATTTCTGAGCAGTGCAAAGCCCTAGCGTATTTCTGGAAAGGAGCAGAAGAAATTGTTCACGTAGTCGTTCAACAGTTCTCTGTGGCTCCTCACTGTTCTCATGATGCAGCACAATTTATGGCTTTTAAAAACCTTTATCTTCTGACCTCTGCTTCCTCCTCCTTTTTATCTTATGCATCCCCTTCCCTATAATTCAGTTTTCTATCCATACATCCATTCATTTTGCAAACACATTAGGTACTTGTCTTAGGACCACACTTGCTTACTGTTTGGACCACATTTTCCCATGTTTACTCAGTTAACCTATACTTTTTCTGTCTCAGCCCAGCTAGTACTGCATTTGGGGGTTGTTTTCTGAACCTCTAAGACTGTACCAGGTGCCCCTCTCATATAGCCCTACAGCAGTGATTTTTAGCCTTTTTCCTCTCATGGCACACATAAAATGATTACTGAAATTCTGCAGCACTCCAAAAAATGTTTTTTGCCAGTCTGAAAAATAGTAAGTATAATTTTGATTCATTCACACTGGACAGCTATTGTGTTGGCTGCTGTCTTTTTTAATTTGACAATCTAAAGGAAAAGAGGTCAGGGCCCCTGACTAAATAGTCAGGTATTGCATGTTTTAAAATTCTTGCGGCACAGTGGTGTGCTGTCTGTGACACATTGGTTGAAAATCACCGCCCTATAGTGTTCTGTGATTTTTCTACCTACTAACCATAGTTAGTATTTATTACACTGCATCATAATTAGAGTGTACCTGACTTTCTCCTACCCACTCCGGACAGTAAGTGCATTGAGAGAGAGAGATTATATATTATTTTTTCTATGCATTACCTATCCAGCATATGACTGCATAACAGATACATAATAAATATTGATTGAGTACCTGAATAAATACTGACTCTGCTACCTTCAACAACCTGAAATTCCTCCTTCATCCTCCAGTGTCTCTGATCTGTTGGCGTCAAGACCATCTCCTGTTGGAAGTACACCTGGCGTGAAGGTTTGAAATTTATTTCACATGTTGATTTGCTGTAGTGAAGCACAGTTCTCCCTGCTCCATTGTTTTTATTTACCAGAGAGCTACTTGCATTTTCGCTTGTCATGGACTTGAACTAGGAGAGCAAATTTTAAAGCGGCAAGCACTGCTACCTATGTGTTTATGTGCCCTCCCTCATTTAATTCTTGCATTCTTGTTTCATACATTTCACTTTTGTACTTTGGAGTCTCTTCCTCTTGAATATGCAAGCTTCTATTTTCTTTCCATGCATGAACCCAAATCTTTTTTTTTAAGATTTTATTTATTTTTAGAGAGAGAGGAAGGGAGAGGGGAATAGAGGGCAAGACATATTACTGTGTGGTTGCTCCTGTGCGCCCCCTACTGGAGACCTGGCTTGCAACCCATGCATGTGCTCTGACTGGCAATTGAACCGGCGACCCTTTGCTTCTCAGTCTGGTGCTCAGTCCACTGAGTCACACCAGCCAGGGCTGAACCCAATTCTTAGGATGCACATTGTCCTCATGACCTTGCTTCATGACATCAGCACAGAGGTTCCTTTGGTCTTCCATCTTGGGCCCTCTGCCCACAGCCTCTTCACCCTAACCCTTCCACCCAAGAGTTTATTTTTCATTAAATTATTGTGGTTGCCTGAATTTCTCTAAGCTACCCATGCCATTGAAGCACATTGCTCTCTCTGTGTTTTTAGAGTTATCAGTGAATCTCTGTTACAGCTTAACACAGGGTGTGAGAGAAGCTGAGCAGACCTGGTGTTATCGGGGCAGGATCAGCACCCCTGCTCCTAGTTGTCTCAGGGTGATTTCATGTAGAAATATCGATTGCAGTGGAATTAACTTTGTACAGGGGGAAGGCTGTCTATACAGGTGAAAGATGTCAGAGCCAGCCTTGAGGATTCAAGCTGAAGTACAGACATTGTGCCAGGCACTAGGGTAGTAAACAATTCAGTCTCTGCCCTGAAGGAGTTTAGAATCTCAGAAACACTGTACAGCATTCTAATAAGTTCCCCACTCCTGACATCCAGTTTCCAGGATACTCTGCTACAATTAATACTTTTCTTATATGATCAGTGTACTGTCAATGCCTATTTGTTTGTAGTGAATCATTCAGAGTAAAATACGAGCCTTGGACAGAACTCTGCCAGTGGGATTAATGAGGGAGGTGAGTGACCATGTGGAGGGGCGGGGGTGTTTCTGGTAGACAGGCAGTGTGGAGGGGGCCTTGTGTGGTGTGCTACAACCCCTGTACGGGGGAGGGAAGGAAAGGGGACCAGGAGCCCCTGCTCTGGTTTTATGGGTTGCCAGGGTGGGAAAGTAAAACCAAATAAAAGGTAAACACAATCCCAGAGCAGCAGATGAGAGCTTAACTCCCTGGGAAGGCTACTTCTGGATCAGATATCTGAGCTATTGAGTCTCAGAGCCTGGGATCAAATTTCTTGCTGAAGACACTGGCATGGAAGCTTCTGGAAGCTTTCCTGCAGCCTTCATGAACTTCAGCCTTTGTGGGGTGGCAGGGGGCTTCTGTCCCCTGAAGTGGAGAGACTTTTGGAATTTACTTGGTGCCATCCCAGTGGCCAAGGATGAGGAGCTCCCAGAGGACACTGTGCTTTGAAGAGGGACTCTGTCTTTGTCTTTGGGAGCATGTCCCTCTTCAAAGCACAGACATTTACTGAGCACCATCTGCCAGGCACTAAGCTGGGCACTGCTCATATAGCCATGAATAAAATGTAGGCCCTGTCCTCATGGAGTGTCCAGCCTAGTGGGGGATATACTTTCATAAATGAAAATTATGATGCCATGGGGTGCATATAATATTGGGGTGACAAGTTTGCTAAAGATGTCAGAGCAAGGGGTCCTCTCCTTAAGAGTGAAGTTGAAGTGGGGCCCAGAAGGGGAATGAACACTCTCAAATCTTCAGATGAGGCTGAATTGTATTTTGATATCTTATTTCCAAATTGTGCCTCCTAGCTGATGTGGCCTTGGGAAAAACACCCACCAAATATGGTTGTATATCCTGCTGATTTCTGATCTCTAAGGAGATGGGGTTTATATCTTGCAGCACGCTTTGTAACTGCACTCAGCACCCTGCTCTGCTGGCTGCTGCTAATGCCAGCGTGCTTCTGACTGAAGCAGAAAGGTACCACACTGATTCCATCAGACCTCTGCACTGAAAATAGATCTTTGGTGAAAAAGTAAAGGCAAAATGTAAAATGGGGCTCTCATTTTGATCCTGATCTGTTGGTATAACATGTCTATTGCCAAGTGTTTTACCTCATCAGCATATTTTAAGGACTGACTCTTAAATAGGCTTCAAGGGAAATAAAACTGCATAATAAAAAAATCATAAAATTTAAAAAGATGGATAAGTTCATAAAAGGCTTGGGTTGAATGATTATGTAGCATTCACATGATTCTCTTTGGCAGAATAATAGAAAGTCTTTCCTTCCTCAAGTTAGAGTCATTGGGGAGAGGGGGACACTTGTTTGTTCAGAGTTAGCCTTTCATGCATTGAAGAACAGTTGATAGACATAACTCTAGTAACCAGAAGTTATTAGAACTCGTGAGCGGAAGAGAGAGGGGAGGGTTCTGGAGTTGGGACAGGGAGCTGCAGCTGCTTGTGCTGTGTGAAGAGCGACAGGAACCCAGCGGAGCAAGCTGCTGAAGAGAATGAGGATTCTAGAGCCAAAAGAAATGTCGGGAGTTCCTGGCTGTTTTCCATCTGACTGACTGAGCTGTTCCAATGTACTTGACTTACTTATGATAAGTTATTTTTTAAAAATGTGTAAATACTAAATAATATTTTTGAAGTAGGGTAAACATTCTTGTCGCATTAGGCTGTGTGATGAGGCCAGGAGATCGTGAATAGCCTGGCACGGAGTAAGTGCTTAACAAGGAGGAGCCCTTTACTCCTTCCAGTGTTGATGATCCTCAGCATTGTTAAGTATTTGGGCTAAGACAGGAGTATTGAGAAGGGTGTTACAGAACTATGCGAGGAGAGTGTACTCAAGGAGAAGAACATATGTGTTCTTACCCAGGAAAGCTAGGAGACAGGAACTTTTTTTTTTTTTTTTGCTAGAGTAGATCTTGAAAGAACGCGAGACTAGCAAAATTCTGGAATTTCAAGCAATAACCCTGCGGAGCAGGAGAGCAAAGGCAATATCGTGGAAGAAAGATTACAAGGTGAAGAATCTCACCCCAGATAATATCATTTGATCTGTGAGTCCCGCTGTGCTCGAAGTTGTCACTACCCCTCCATTCTTGAATTCTGGAGCCATTACATTCTGAGTATGAGCCTCTTTGAGTTTTCTGATAATGCAACAAAAGACTTCATGTAAAAAATATGAAACTCACACGTTTCAGTTTTTGATAAAAAGGAGTATTTTCTTCTCTTTTCTTGTCTTGAATGTAGATGGGAAGCCTGCAGCTGCATTGGCTGGCTATCACCACTAGGCAAACGGCTTGAGGGAAAGGCTGAGAGAAACACCTCTGGCATCCTTGTCCTGACATTATAAAGTCACAGGAATTATACCACCCTCACTTTTTGTATTAGTTTACTGGGGCCGCCATGCAAAGTAGCGAAGACTGGGTGGCTTGAATTTATTTTCTCCTAACTCTGGATGGTAGAAGTTTGAGGTCAGTTATCAGCAGAATGGCTTTCTTCTAAGACCTCTCTCCCTGACTTGTAGATGGACATCTTCCTCTTGTGTCTTCACATGGTCTTCCCTCTATGAGAGCCTGTGTCCTAACCTCCTCTTCTTATAAGGACACCAGTTCTATGGGACTGGGGCCCACCCTAATGACCTCATTTCAACTCAGTTAAAGATGCTATTTCTAAAAAGGGTCACATTCTGCGGTACTGGGGTTTAGGACTTCAACATATGAGTTTTTGAGAAAAACAGTTTATCCCATAACACTTTTATTGCAGAAAAGCAACATCTACAACAGTAATCATATTTTTAGATTATTTTTATTAATATTTTAGTAGCTAAATGAAATTCTTACGCACTGATGGAAGAAGTTCAATATAATTTCCATTTCTGCAAATATATTTCTTTTTGATTAGTAGGAACTAGGCTATGAACTCATGTTTTGTTAAAACATATAATTCTCAAGAGAAAGACAGTTGCAGACAAAAGATGCCTTACTTCTTAGTTCAGGGAACACCTTCATTTTGCGTTTTTTTTTTTTTTAAAGACAGATATTTTTCTAAAAAGACATAAAATAAATTTAGAGCTTTAATAGCTTAGAGAGACCATAGGAGCAGGGAAAACTTTTAAAAAAGCAATGTAGGCTAGGCTTCATAAAACAACAAGATCCCAGTTTTACAGATGGATATCTGACAGAGGATTAATGATAACTCCGTCCAATACCCGGGCACCTTCTAACTCCTGGACACCAAAGAGACAGGCAGCTCCCCCCTTTCTCCAAGACTATATTGCTATGTTCAGTCATAAAACTTGAGTTGGTAACTGCAACTGTTAAGGTTTTCAACTACACAGTGGATACATTACCTTTTTGCTTAGAGAGCACTTTAGCAGAACTACATCTCCCTAGGGGGTGAAAAACGTGTGTAAAGTTGGATTCTAGGTTTGTTAGGTGAGAAAAAATACACCTCTAAGTGCAGAAGAGAAAATCGAGTTTTAAAATGTTGTCTATGAGTTGTTTTCTAATAGTTTCTAATTTCTCACAGAGTCAATCATTTGAAATGAGATTTGAGTATTCAAGAAATGCATGGTATTTGAAAGTTATTCACACAGATAGAAGAAAGCATTAATACTTTTGTTCTTGTATTAAGATATAAGACCTGATACTGTATCTCTGCATGGGTTGAGCTTCTATGACTTTTTAATGGAATTTTAGTTTGAACAGGATCAAAGAAGAAGAGGGCTGAGCTGAACTAGAACTGAGACAGCTTTTTCATCAACTGCATTTTGACCAATAGAGGGCACTTGGAACTCACATATATCTGCAAAGAGCGGCGGCAGCAGCAGCAGCAGCATTTAAGATATCCATTTTTATTGCCATGGCGATTCTTAATTAACACGTAGCATCAGGGTTTCATTGACACTGGTAAAATGAGGTGACTGTAACCTTGATTAATAAAATGTGTAATCATTTTGGAAATATCAAGAGTTAGAAACTTGTTAGATATTTATTCTTGTTGATTACACTGGACTGTAATCAATTAAAAATAACCCTAAATTACAGATTATTCAAGCTCCATTTCCTGGATAAAATATTTATTTCTTTTTAAGAATAAAATTGATTGTACGTTTGTGACTAAGGATAAGACAGTAACAGGCTAAATATATATTTTATTTTTATGTGAGGAGAATTAAATTGTTTGATATTTCTCAACATCAATAAGCAAGTGCCAGTCACAGGGAAATGGTCAAGAATCAAAATGAGGAAAATGAAATTTCTGTTGTGTTTACAAGGCAAAAGCTTTGATTTGCCACTAGAAGGCACTGTTCACTTTGTTATCTTTCCGAAACCTTAAGCGGCCAGAGCTCTTCTGAAAATGGAAATGCTGCATTTACTAAGGTTCGTGAATAGTGTAGGAATAATCAGAAGCACCCCACAATTCTGGAGAGATCTTTCCCCTCCTAATGCTTCTGTTGATTGTGATGCAAAGTCCTTGAGTGCACTAAATGTAAACTGGAAGGATTCAACCCATTTGGTCTGTGTACTGTGTACATACATCCCTAAAATGTGCTTCACTTTCATAAACTTTATTCTCATAAATAGACAAAGTACAAAATTAAATACTTTAAATTTTTCCTCTCATGTTTTTACTTTTGACTTATTGATCACATTTGTATTATATCTTTGTGTGATGTTTCCAGCACAAAGCCTTAGAGTTCAGTAGCCTCTCTCTCTCTTTCTCTCAAGTTAATGAATAAAAAATTGAGCTCATAAAATTCCTGGCCATTGCACTCTGAGAGGGATTAGAATTTGCCACCCAAAAATATACCTTTTGGGATATTGATTATTTTAGGCTGTTTATTTTAAACAAAAGACTCAGAAAGAACCTTTAATGCTCACCCTTTACCTGCCTAAATGCATTCTGATAGAAAAACCTGCTTCAGGAAGGGAATCTCAGCATATCCACCTCGGCATGTACGAATTAAATATGGCCGACGGGGAGACATCTAGCACAGCCTATTTGCTGGGCTCCCATCTGTGTCCCGTTGTTTCTGGCTTGCCCATGGAGGGTTTGTTTACCACATGTTTGCTTTTTCTCATCTGCCCGTGAATTGCCTACTTTTTCTTTCAAACCTCGGATCCCTGCCTCCATCTCCTTTGTCCAGAAAGACAGATGAGCCACAACTGCCCCATGTTTCCTGGAGTCTCATATTCTATGGAGATCCCATGTTACATACTTAGTAAATTTAGTCTTTTTCTCCTATTACTCTGTCTCATGTGAATTGGATTATTAGTCCAGCCAGAAAAACTTAGAAAATTTGGAGGAAAATTTACTTTTTCTATCCCCACAACACATTTTCTCTGGTTGATCACTCGTATCACCAACTCTGATGTTTTATATAATTCTGGTTTCTCAGTAAGGCATGTAGTAGATTGTATTATTATTTGAAAATATTTACTCCACCTTCTTAGAACTTGGGGTGTCTAGCAATATAGGGTAATAGGCCTGGCTGGGGGATGGGACATATGGAGCAGGGCCATTGAGTGGTATTTTGCATATCAGTAGCAGCAGGATAGCTTCATACCTGATATGCAGAAACAGTTATTTTGCATATTAACAAGTCTAGCTAGAGAGATGGGAGTGATTTTGACCCATGATGTATGTAACTGGGAGGCAGTTCCCCCTGGTTACAGTACCTGCCTGAGAGCTTGGAGTTGGTTCGCTCCACCCCGTGGGGCCTGCCTGCCTGGCCTGATTGTGGCAGCCAAGAAAGGCAAAAAACTCGAGAGTGGTGGCAGGTATAGCTGATTGTGAGAGGAGTCAGAAATGGGGTTACAGAGGAGGTTCCAGTCTGTGATTTAAACTAAAGGTGGGCCACTGCGAGGAGAAAGAGACAATACAGGACGAAGGGGGACAATGTGAGACCATACAGGAAAAAATGAGGTGAAAGGACTCTCGCTGGTGGGCCATGAGAAGGTGCCACGTGGGTTTGGATTAAGAACTGGAGATCCTGGTGGCACAGCTGATGGTGCAGGGGGCCTGCCAGCTGAGCATGGATTACTGGGAGGAGCCAGGAATCTAGACAAGCTGTGGACTTCTATTTCTTTTTCCTGAGATGCGGTACCCCTGACCGGCCTGGTTGGGCAAGGGGGGAAGGAAATACTGTGTGTGTTTGTGGGTGTTTCAAGGGACTTTGGGATTTTAACAGTGACATTCCACCATTACTCTAAACCTGTATTAACTTTGAATAAATAGTTCCTTTTCTTTTCACCAAACTCTGGCATTGAGAGCCACAATTCCTAAGGGTGGCAGGCAAATGTGAACCCAGGACAGAGGACCCCGGGGCAGGGGGCTTTTTATGGTAACAGTATCTGGGCTCCCTGCATGGGTCCATCCTGTAACAAAGTGGTACTTGCTGACATATCACGTAGATAAAAAATGTGTTTGTCCTTACTAGCCATTGGAATTTTGGGGTTGCTTTTTGTGCAGCAAGCTGACTAATATAAAAATTGATATGAGGCATGTGGTGCTTTTGTATGAAAATAAAAATAGGTGGCAATTGCCTCAAGATAAAGCTGTAGGTGGTGAGAAAACTACTAAGCAAACTGAAAAGAGTAGTGATTAATGTAATATAGTTTTTCTGCAGTGGCAATAACTTGGGAGGCAGATAGTATTCTGGATAAACTTATGGCTTTGGCTGGAAAAGAATTTAAACAGGATATTATTAAAGCAAGTTAGTTTTTATTAGCTGCATTTGACAGGATATTTTAAAATAAAACAAATTTAGAAAATAACTGGCTCATTTGCAGGAAAGGATACAGGAGAAAAATATCCTCAAAATCTGGGGTTTCAGAGTTGAAATATGGGATTGTTTTTAATCTTCAACTGATAAAAGATAAAATCAAGAGATGTTTGGCCCAAAACCAGTGATTACAATGTGGGCTGAAATAGAATCATGGGAGTGACTCCAGTTTCTAATGGCGTGGCTGCGATAGCTGGGCGAGCCCACAGCACCCCTAATGAAGTCTAGAGGGAAAACATGTCCACCAATAATTGTGGTGGGGGCTACTGGCTCAGAGAAGTGATATCAAATAGAGACATATCTAACAGAGCACTGTAATGTTTAATTAAAAGAGATTGTGACTTTTTGAAACTATGTGTTCCCCAACTTCTTCGGGCAAGAAGCAGGCTGAGAAAGCTGCTTGTTCTCCTAGGATGGCGTAATCTTCAGTGTCCTTTTGAGGTGCACCTAACAGGGATAATGAAAGAAGAAAAGGTATCCTGGGGATGACATCAAAAGCCACAGAGAATGATAGGCTGCGGAGCTACCTGCCGAGCGCAGATGTGAGGCTGCTTGAGGAACATCCCCTGCCCTAGGATGGAAGGCTTCATCATGTTCTTCCTGCAGTTTCAAAATTGCTGTGCACCAGTGATTGCCAAGTACGTCCCATTCTTCCTTTTTATGAGTGGGGGTATTTACTGTAGTTGTTCTGTTGCTGTTCCAACATTTCACGTGGGTGTCTGTGGGTTACTTTGTACTTGATTTAGAGACAGTCATAAGATCTTCACCTGATGTCATGACAGGATGAGACTGTCTGATCATAATTCTTGGAAGTGGTTAGTTTTGAGTGAGAAAGAAAAGTGAATATCCACAGAAGGTAATCTGTGATAGTTTGTATTATTGTTTTCATATATTTATTTCCCTGTCCTGTCATGGCCGGAGTGTATTTTCCTGCTCCATTGATGTTGGGCTAGTTTATGTGACTTTTTCTGACCAATGGAATATGAGCCAGTAAGACGACACATGCTGCATGTGAGTGGAAGCTTCAGACGTGGTTGCTTCTTGTTCTTAGTCTCTGTCATGGGCATAAGAGGAGGGGCTACATCTTTACCTGAGGTTGTCGAATGAAAGGACAAGGACGTGTGGAGCAGAGTTGGGCAGAGCTGCAGCAGCCCCATCCATCAGCAGGTGCAGACAGGTGAATGGGAAGGAAAGGTTTGCTGTTGCAAGCCACAGAGACTTTGGATGGTCTGTGTTGTGACAAGCTGACTAATGCAGGAAATGAGGTTGTATCTGAGATTCCCTTTGCAGTTTTGTTCAAAGAGGACAATAAAAATATTAATTTGCATTTTTAAAAAACATTTAACTACAGCATTCCAAGAAATCTTAGCTTACATGACAAAATCAAATGTATAATATTTTTCCTTATTAACATAGAGTAAGACTTGCTGGTGTTGAAAACCCCAAAACAGTATATTTCCAAGTGGAAGATGATTCTGTAAGAGACTAAAAGGTTACTGGTTTAGTTTAGTAGGACTCTGTGATATATCTGCAGTGAAACAATGAGTCAGATCAAATCATCTGTAATATATGTATTTACTAAGAGTGAATGGGACACTTTGAAAAACCACATGTGAATTATCGACACAAAGTATGTTACTGAGAAATATCTGTTTCTATCTCTCAGTTTAACACTCAGCCCATGATTCTTCAGCTTGGTCATGTGTCACACTCAAGTGGAGGATTGTTTACGAGTGTACGTCCCATGTGATGTGATACTGGCAGTGAAGTAGCATTTGCTGACAATTTTCTTCTTCTATAAGTTAGAGTGAATTTGTGTAATTCGCTTATAATAACCCCAGGTTTCCTTTCCTCAAAATGTACTTTCTAATGTGAGAGAATATTGGACGGAGTTACATGCAGCACCTCAGTAAGCTCACCAACTCTCAGGCTGATCCTGTCTGTGTTTCAGGCCGTAATATAAACTGCACTCAGAGGTGTGTTCCACAGCTGAGCTTCATCTGTTGTGAATGTGTAGCCAGGACAAGATGGAAATCCCTTGAATTCCTGCGAGAGTTGATGTGGCTTCTAATGGAGATAACTCAAGGATCAGAGGTGGGGCCTTGCTCTTCTAGTTTGGAAAGTGAGAAAGTGGGGGAAACGAGGAGTGATCCCAAGGAGCAAGCTAAGAACGTCAGAAAGGTCCTCTGCCTGCAAATTTTCCCATACCATTTTTTTTCTATTTGGTCAATACAAATCATTTTCTAAAATGCAAAAACCCACCAGAGAATGTGGATTTTTAACTTTTCTAGTGCAATAGAGATGAATTCCCTGAGAGTTCAGAGAGAGCTCTTTAGAGTAGGAAGGGTTAACATAAAGACCTAGGTGAGGTGCCACAGCTGACAGGCTCCAGGTCCCCACAGTTAGGGGAGAATGGAAGAGCAGATAATGCCAGTGGGTGCCTGTGGTATTTGGGGGTTTGGGAATCTCCCTGCAGACTACTTTTCTTGCCTCATGGTGAGCCATTCTCTTGCACTAAATCCCACAGAACATGGTCAATCCCTCAAGCACATCCCTCATTACGCCACTCCTGCCCCGACTGCTTGTGGAATCCTGTCAGCCATAAATACATATTGATCCTTCAATGCCCGCCTCTCATGTCTTCCCCTATGATGCCTGATGGATTTCTCAGCAGATTAAGCTCCTCTCTTTCCTCTTCATTCTCACCCTCTAGGTACTTCTCACATAGTACTGCCACTATCTGTTTGGGTGCTGTGGATATATTGGGGACAATGTCTAAGGCTTAATCATATTTGTAGCCTAATTCACTCACTTGAACATCTTACATATAATGGATGTACAAATAAAGCTTATTCTTACATTTTATATAGATGTAAAAATGGTGGCAGAACACTTTCAAAACAAACTTTATTCATGGTCAAGTTTTCTCTAGGGTGACACCTGGCCACGGATCATTTTGCTTGCAGATTTTGGTACATGATAATAGTGCTAGATAAATTACAGTGCTTCAAAGTATTCTTCTTCGCATCAGAAGATGTTTGGCTGTGGCTGACAGTGGGTATGTGGTCAGAAGTCCTTTCCATGCTGCTCACCTTGTTTTTGACTTACGGACACAACTTGTCCTTGCAGAGGGCTTGTGGATCTTGGAGTCCTGCCTTTCTTCCCCACAAAGAGTGCTGATTACTTTGGAACACAAAAAAAACCTCCCTCTTTCTGACTGTTACATGCCAGACTGGCTGCAGAGTGTTATGGACATTTCCCACCTTTTTTTTTTTGCTGCTCAAATCCCACCTTTTTTTTTTTTTGCTGCTCAAAGCTGTGTTTTCTTTTTTTTATGGTACGTTTCTTTTGCTTTGATCAGCTTGTGGTCACCCCCAAATTTGGCTTGTAAAATAGCATTGTTTGGGGATGCTGCCGTCATGCACTCTGAGTGCATCCTGTTTGGCGATGCTGGCAGCAGAAGGCTTTGCTTTTCTGCCCGCTACGCTAGTGTTGCTGTTGCACTATGAAGGTGCCATTATTCATTTCTTTACTGGAAAGTGTGTGTGTATGCGGACAGGGAGCGGGAGAGAGGAAATACAGAAAGAGGCCGGAAAGGGAAGGGAGGGTGAGAGACTAAGAGGTAATCTCTGCTGTACAATGTTAAGAATATTCTTTTATTTAGGCTTGGGTTAAACCGTGAATTTGATTGACAAAGTGCCTGCCTGCCTCCTTTGGGAATTTTCTGCCTCTAGTTGGTACTTCACATTGCTGTTGTGCGTGCTGTTCCTCGACTTTTCCCAGTGTCATGCCTCACTGGATAGTGCTGGTACTGTTAATAATGGCTGCCAGTTATTGAATACCTGTTTGCGTAAATACTGCCGATGTTGTACGTGTAATTAATTATTTCACATGCATCACAGTAGGCAACAGTACCAGTTTCAACATTCTCTAGATGAGAAAGCTGAAAATTGTATGGTTTAAGTGACTTGCTCTGTTACCCTCTGGGAAAAAACAGAATGCAGATTTAGGATTCAATCTTCAGGCTATCTAATTCTGAGACCCATATCTTTCCTCTGTTATACCACATTTTTTCTGAGTTTCTCTCCATCACCCAGACCCCTTGCATCCCCCTTCCTAATGTCCTTCTTCCTCAGGCTACAAAGTAACGGGTGAATCAGAAGCTCTAATCTCAGAGACTGTAGCACTTAAAATAATGTGCTTGTTCTTCCAGGTGATACTACACTTTCACCCATTCGAATGGGCTCTTATTCTGTTCTCCCAAAGGTCCTGAAGGAAGAAGTTCTTTGAGAACTCAGTGGGCACAAATACCTGAGACTGCTCTGTTCAGAAGGTCTCTTCAGTGTATCTCCACCACCCTGGATGGTTGAGAGTGGTGCTCCAAAGCCAGGTGGGATTCTGTGGCAGGTGAGGTTCTCGGTCACTACTGGTTTCCCCTCTGGCCTGCCACCACAGTAAAATCTCACTCACTAGGTCTACTTAGCTGTAAAGAATCAGGGAATCTTGGATTTGAAGAAATCTTAAAAACAACAACAACAACAAAGAACCCAATAATCCCTAATCTGGAGCACTCATAATAATCATTTTTCAAGTTTTAAAATTGCAGATTCCCAGGCCCAGTACCTTGGGATCCTTGCTTTGTAGATCTTAGATGGTGGCTGGGTTTAAGTGGCGATTCCGAAGTGCAGCCAGGTGGAGAGCCACTCATTTAATTAACTTCAATGGTATATAAGTGCTTTTTTGCTTGATTTAATTTTCTCCTTCTTCATCTTTGCATCCCTGGGAAATACATAGGAAGCAGAATATGAAGATGATTTTCTGCTCATTTCCACGAAGAAAACCAGTGACTAGGGTATTGAATTAGGAATAACTAAGTCTGCAGGCTTATTACTAGAATAGTGCACTGTGTGAGTTTTTCAATATTTTTTTCCAATGAGATAGTTCACCCCTTTCTGTGCCTCTTCTTAGTTGCTAACTATGAGGACATAGATGCTCCTGCATAATTAGGTCAATAATTTCATGAAGATTATCGGGCTTTTAATTAAGATTATTCAACTTTTAATTTGGAAGAAATTTCATGGAAAAAAAGGGGAACGGAGAGACAGAGACCTGGGCTGTAGCTCCACCACTAACAGCTATAAGCTCTGAATGCGTCAGCCCACGGCTCCGAGAGTCACTTCCCTCAGGTGTCATGGATCAGGATACTTGGAGAACCCTTTCAGTTCTGAGAGCCCGAGCTTTCACTGTGCTTCACCTTATTGCCACCTTGAACACGGTTTCTGAAGAGCCGCGAAAACGACCCCAGCTTTTGTTGTCATCTCCTTTCTCTGAACTCCTGCTGCACTCAGTAGCCCATAGTAAAAGAACAGCTAGATTCTGATATACTATACTGTGTCACTGAATTTGTCTTTTAAAAGATTCCAAGGTAGTAGAGAGGCAGTGTCATTTCACATTTCATTTATTCCCTGCCCCCCATCTGCGGAAATTCTAGAGTTGAATGTAAGTAAGAAGAAAGTAAATACAAAGAATCATGAAATTTTAGAGTTGGAAACCATTTTAGAGGCCGTTGGTTTTGCCCGTTTACTCTCACCCGTGGGAGGTGAAGGCCAAGGGCTGACGACGCACACCCGGCGGCGGCCGGGGCAGAGCGCCGGGGCAGAACGCAGGCCCTGCCGGGTGCGCCGCCTTCACGACAGGTGCGTTTTCTGTGCCACATGCCTTTTGTTGGCTAAAAGACGTGGGTTGACACCGTTAACTTCAAAAAACTGGCTATATCAATGATTTGCTGTGGGTTTCTCTAAAAACTGCGTATTGGAAGAATTTGATAATTTTATATTGAAATTTATTTCTGTATTTATCACTTAATACCACAAAATACCTTAAAGATATATTCAGGCTGGTCTTAAAAGTGGCATATATGGTCATTGTTAAGGAGAAAGGTATATGAGGTCTGTCCAGAAGGCTTCCAGCTATGTGATACGAAAAACATAGACATTTATTGAAGAAGATACAAGATACAAGAAACATTGTACATAGGACAGTGACACCTCAGTCCCCTTCTAAGTAGACACCTTGGGACCTTACACAGTTCTCCCAGTCACCATCAGCTGCCCAACAGTATTTTCCTGAACCTCATCAATGGTCTGAAATCTTTTCCCTTTCAAAGGTGATTTTAGTTTTGGGAAAAACCAGAAGTCCCAGGGTGCTAAATGTGGGCTGTAGTGGAGCTGAGTTAATTGGGTGATTTAATGTTTTGCCAAAAATCTCTATGAGACGTGATGCATGAGTGGGCGTGTTGTTGTGATGAAGCTGCCAATCACCAGTTGCCCACATCTGCGGCCTTCTGAATCATCCAAATAGTTTCTGTGGAGGAATGTTCAAGCTTAACGCAAAATTTGATGCAGATTCATTGCTCTACTTTCTTAGTCATTTTGAATTCGACAACAACACAGTACACCGGCTTACTCTATGGTGTCTACCACTCCTACCGACCAGTACAGTGAAGTCATCATTGTTCATGCACATGCATTCCAGTCCACTCTCTTTGGCTGCCAGGTTACATCGATGTCACATAAATGGTTCTTGTTATATTAACAATGGTTGGGCTTTTTCTGGACAGACCTTATATAATGATGCTCTTACTCTATTTTTAAAATATGGAGGGGGTGGGGGATGGTAGTTCAAGGTCACAGAAGTCTATTATAAATCATGATAGGAAAACCAGTTTTATATTGTGCATTCAGCAGCATACACTTCATTTTGTCTAAGGGAGTAGATTATGTTTTTAAAAATGAAAACATAATGTGATTAATATTTTCCTTGCTTAAAGTTGAAAATAGAAAGTGTTGACTTCAGTCATCAGTTAGTTGTTGGGTATGGAGGTAGAAGGACATGGATTCAGGAGGGCCAGCTCAGCTTGTTTTCAACCAAATATCACTAGTAAGCATCATTTTCTGCCCCCCTATGTTCTGGGCTGTCCCTTAACTGCTGGATTACTACACTGTCAGATTATTTTAACCTTGTATTTTTTTAAGTTCTTAGCCTTGGTCTATAAATAGATTTCTGAGAATCTCAAGTTCCAGTAATAAAAAATGATAATTTGTTTTTCTCCTGAGAAATTAAACCAAATTAAGGCCCACTATTCTAATCACTTAAAATTAAGTATTAATTTTGAAATTTGTCCTCATCTGCTTATAAGTTGGTGGTGCTGTCTTTTTAACTTAAATATGCTGTTGATGTTGCTTTATGTCATTAGTTCTTGGCCAGGGACTAGTTTGCTTCCTAAGGATGTTTGGCAATGTCTGGAGACAGTCTTGGGTGTTACAACTTGGAAGGGGATGGGGTGTGTGTACTAAGGGCATCTAGTGATGAAGGTCAGAGATATTATGAAAATTCCTACAATGTACTGGACAGTGTCTTATAACAATGAATTATTTGGCCCAAAATGTCAATAGTGCTAAGGTTGAGTGACCTAGCTTTATAATATAGATTTACATAAAGATATTATCTATATAGATAGAAATCATTACTGCTAATTTAGATACACACACTAATCTACACCAAATAGTAAGTGTCTGATACTGTGTTAATCTTGCTTGTCACATTCTCTTAATTTGTCAAGGTTGTGAGTTGATGTTTTGCTCTCAAAAGAGTATGAGGACTCTTCCATTCCAGAGCAGCCTTTCATGCCCGAGGGCAGCAGCATCAGAGAAGAGTCCTCTTCTTGCCTGCAGAACCCCCTTTTATTCTAAGCTCTGAAAAGAGTGACAGAGAAACTAGATTCTGCCATTTCTATACTGTGATTACAGTGCTTTTGTTGGAGTGCATCCTTGTTCCCCACCTCACTCTGTCTTCAAATCAAAATTAGCCTCAGGATTGGAAGGAACTTTGGTCATCATCTAGTTAGTCCAACCCTCTGCTTCTCAGCCTGGGAGGTTGTGGGGTTCTATCTTGAATACCCCTAGTTTCTCTTTGGCTGTCTGGTCCCTTAGATTTGTGACTTGTGCCAGTGACCATTGTTAGCTGGTATGCCAAGCAGGTGAACTGAACAGTGCTTTGTGTGCACAGTCTTATATTTTGTAGAGGATGTGGTGTGTGTATACAGTGCCTGTGCACAAAAACTGCTGTTCAATCCAGCTGGCCGGCAGAGGAGGAGAGAACACAAAGAGACTCCAAATGTGGAAGACACATCCTCTGCTCTCAGGAGTTTACAGCTTAGGTGGTGAATCCATAAGTGTAGAAGAATATATTGATTCAAGAGTCCTTAGAATCCTCATCAAATGTGCACTTAACACCCAAATCAAGTGTTTGCAGAGTTTACTTCCGGGAAGTGCTCCTGTGTTTGGGCATTCTGGATCTGTCAACTATAACTTGAAATAAAGGGTTTGAATGGTTAAAAAAAAAAAAAGAGCACAAGGACTCCTGAACAAGCCTGCTCTCCTTGTCAAAAATGATATGACTATCAAGGAACTTGATCAGCATTCCCAATTCTTTGGACCGTTTTGATTAGTATTTTCAACACGTATGTACTAAAAAGTAATTCCACAAACTAGTCATCATCAAACTAGTCAAATAATCTCCTAGCCCTGAATCTCTGATACAGGATATCAATAATATTCATTTAGTCATTGCTGCCACAAGACTTCAATGCTAATTCCATTTTTAGTTACCATTTGTAACAACTATTAATAGAAAAATGAGAGAGAAAGAAAATTTTTAAAACTTAAAAGAAATTTTTTTTTTTCAGCTAAAATCTAGTCAGTGGCTCTGTGGCTGCGGTTCCCAGTGCATTGTGATCCTGCCTTTAAGTGTAATTCTAAAACAGCTGTGATGGCAAATTAATTTTTTTGTATTAGTTATGTGATTATACACCAATCAAAACTGAATACACTTACTATTGAGCCTATGATTATATTTGAGAATTTCACAGATCACTTCATCTTCCCTTGGGACTTCTTGAGCGTTCCCTGGCTCTCACTTTTCTTCTTGAAGGGAATATTTTAACAAATGTTTAAACATGGTTACATTGGTTGGGGATAATTAAAGTCAGGCTTGAAGGTGAATCAAAGGGCTGACAAGTTTCCATGGTCTTCATTACTCAGATCCTGGTCAGAATCAAGTTTAATAGTGAGTGAAATTTACTATCGACAGCAATTTTATGGTGAAGGTGCAGTGACTTATCTATCTCTATCCATTTCTTAGTGGACAGGGCTTTAAATCCCAGCCCTCTCCTTGTCATAAAAAAGACCAGATAGTAAATGAGTGGGTCATGATGCAGCAGCCAGGGTGCGAGGAAGTCCTCGCAAGGGTACGCAGTTAGGATCTGGGTTTGGTTACCTTTTCTGGGAACAAATTGAGGTCACAGAGCATATTTATTCCTTTAGGTGGATGTGTTTCTCTTCATGGAACTTGATTTCTGTAGCTTTCACAACTGTAATATTTTTATAATGCAGCTTGCTATTACATTGATTTAATTATATTTATTCAACAAATATTTATTAGGAGACTATTATGATCTTCCATTTATAATAATTCTGTGCAGTAGAAGCTTGAGGGAGAGCATGGGAAGTGTACAGCTTGTTCATGGGTGTCATCGAAAGAGCACGGTGGCAGGGTGGTGACAGGCTAAGGCTCTGGAGTCAGACAGACACGTGTTCAGAGCCAACCTCTGGGCCTTTTACCAGCATGTGACCATGGTGTGTTCTTAACTTCTCTGAGCCTAGGTTTCCTTATTTACTGAAAGGGAAGTTCCTCCATCTAGTGAGCTATAACTGAGATGAAAATCAGGCTGTGTACTTTCAATGACCTGTCACAACACATGTGCAGTATTGGGTAAGTACTTTAACCAAGTTAGGCTCCTATTTCTCCTTTGAAAAGTAGGATTGAATGGCATCCTATTTTAAAAACTTAGTATGATTTGTAGCCCATAGCAGGTGGTGAGTCAATGACAGGGTTCATCACCACCACCATCACCACCACCATCGCCACCACCATCACTATCACCATCGTCATCATCATCATTGGATAGTAAATACTCTATCTACGGAAGTATGTAATCAGAAGCTAGTTGGTTAGTTTTAGGTTTATGTCTAGTGTATTTATGCACATAGGACTGGTTTGATTTAGATTGCTTCCTTTGTGATTCTGTGGGTAATGTCCTAGTGGTAGAATTGTAGAACTGTGGCACCTGGGCAGAAGAAAATTGTAGGCAAGAGCACCTTCACGTCATGTGAGTGATTGCCTCTTTTGGAGAGCTCTGAAGCTGCTACCTGAGGATCCAAATTAACTTTCTCCTCCCAAGGTTAAAATACTGTGTTCTATTTTTTAAAAACATTTTTCAAAATTATAGTTGCTCTCTTTTGAAGCATCTCAAGTTCTACACATTTCCCTTGAGTTACATAATCCAGAAATACTGCATAAATTCTTCATGGTATTGCTTTTGTTGTTTATGCATCCCAAGAAAACATGTCCTTATTTTTCACCAAGAACAAAACTATTCTTGACGTCTATTTACCTTGAGGTCAGGTATGTCAGTGGCTCTCTCTTTGTAGCTCCATAATGTCAGTTGTTTCTCATCTTGAATTTTCGCACTTTGTTTCTCATTTCAGAATGCACTTTTGCATTAGTTGAAAGATATTCTTATTTCTGACTCCTTCTGCTGCCAGGGTCATTTGGAAATCTAATTTTATCTTTTCAGGGTGACTGACTCACCCCTCTCTTCCACCCCTTGTGGTTATGTTATCTGTGGATTTAAAGAAAAGCTCTTGCTTCCTCAGATGAGTGATGGAAGAAAATGCTAATAGCTTCAGCTCCAACGTGGTCTTCTGTATGAATTTTAGTTAAAAAAAATTTCATGGTTATAGCATCATTTTCTTAAATCAATTAAAACTAACAGAAGTATTTTTATGATCTCAAAATCAATTAAAATAAAAAAAATACTCTTATGAGCTATAGGGATTGCTTAAGGAAAAAGTTTATTCACACCAACTAAGCACTGGACATTTCAAGTGGGCACATTTGAACCCGTCTTTTGAAATGGAATAGGGGTATTTTCAGTGACACACAGCATCAGTTAAAATACTTCACTTAAACCAGTAGCCATTACCATCTGAAACACAGCAGAGAACTGGAAAATAAGCCTCAGAAAGTCCTGAACACTGCATTCTATGGGCCAGATTGCAAGCATTTTATTCTTGGAAATTGGGAAGATCTCCGGTGACCCACATTCAGACTCTATTTAGTTTTTCTTTTCACATACTATATTAACCAAGTCTTTTTTTCCGCTGTATTCTGATGCTTTGCCATCTGGGGCCTTGCTGACTCTGGGAGGGACTGTCCCTGCCAGCATTACCCAGTTCTTGGAGATAATAAACAACTTGCCTGGGAGCAAGCTTTGCAAAAACAAGCCAACCAATCCAGAGCCCACACCCCCAGCCACCTTCTTTTCTAGCTCTTACATTCTGAGTCACTACCCACTGACCTAGTCACCACAGAACGAGGCGCCTATTAACCAGGGTAGGCCCTCCGCTCCAAAACCTGCTGGAATTATTCAAATTAGCCAAGCCTCGGCCTGTTTACCTTACCTAACCTGTTCCTTCCTAGGGAAACCACAAAGGCTCTTGCCCACAGTTCCTCCCTGAACGCTCCGTGTCTTGACTGACCCTGGTGTTTCCCCATGTGCCTCTGCACAGTGCATCAAGCCCTCTCTTCTTAGGAACTATGCATAACTCACCATCTTTTCAGTGGCAATTTTCTCTTGGTCTGTCTGTCTTATCATACCTAAATAATAATAAAACATATTGAAACACATACGAGATCTGTCCAGAAAATAGCCAGCCATGTAATTTGAAAAATAGAGACATTTACTGAAGAAGATACAAGGTATAAAAACATTGTACATAGGACAATGACACCTCAGTCCCCTTCAAAGTAGGCATCTTGAGACCTAACACAGTTCTCCCAACTGCCATCAGCTGCCCTGTCATATTTTCCTGAATCTCACTGGCAGTCTGAAATCTCTTCCCTTTCAAAGGTGATTTCAGTTTTGAGAAAAGCCAGAAGTCACAGGGTGCCTAATGTGGGCTGTATGGGGGCTTAGTCACCTAAGTGAATTGATGTCTTATAAAAAAACTCTGTATGAGATGCCATGCATGAGCAGGCACATTGTCAGGATGAACCTGCCAATCACCAGTTGCCCATAGCTGTGGCCTCCTGGATCATCTGAGTAGTTTCTGCAGAGGAATGTGCAAACTTAATGCAAAATTTGATGCATATTTGTTGCTCTACTTACTCAGTCATTTTGAATGTGACTGCCACACAGTACACATGCTCACTCAATAGCGTCTACCACCCCCACTGACTAGTACAGCGAAGTCATCATTGTTCATGCATGCATTTTCCTGTCCACTCTCCTTGGCTGCCAGGTTACATTGATGTCATGCAAACAGTTCTCATTATTTTAACAATGGTTGGACTTTTTCCAGACAGACCTCATATGTCTAAAAAGTTTGGCCTTCTAGTTTTCTAAATTATGGCTGATGTAAGCTTGAGACACAAGCTTTCACTGAAGGATCCCTTAGAGCCACTTGTGTTGGTAGTGCTACAGGATGCCATTTCTTATTGGTTGAAGAAATACCTTCCTGCCAGTGAGATAAAGAATGTGTATAAGCAGAACTGAACTTAGACTGACTTGAGAATAAGGTAAACTATGCATCTTCCTGGTTTATTTTATTCATTTTTGTTTTTTTTTCTTGCACTTTCATCCCTCATCTGTTGCCTCCAACTTCACATTTTGAACTCATTTTTGCACGTGTTGCCCCTGGCTGCACAGAAGCTCATTCCCATTCTTGTATTACTAATGATAATAATAATACCAACAGTAACACAAAAATAATTTTTAAAAGAGTCACCATAAGGCAAGCTGTATACTAAGTGCTTTATGTTTCTCATTTTGAACCTTGCAACAAACTCTAAAATATAGCATTTGTTAGCTCCTTGTTACAAATGAACAAACAGACATTTATGGAAGCACATAAATTGCATCCAATCATATAGCCAGTAACTAATAGAACCTGGGTTCATATGTGTGCTGTGTAAATTATCTCTTCTATCTCACATTGTTCACTATAGTTTGTATATGAACATACTCTTTGAGTAGTAGCTTAAAGAAGACAAGGATGTAGCTACTGTCTGGATGGCATGTAACTCTGTGCTATAATCCCAGTGAATTCTCCTGTGGAGAATTAATTTATTCCTTCTTAATGCTTAAAAAGCACATATCACAGTAGTCATAAGTATATTAGCGATAGGTGTATATGTATCTTCAACTAGCTTGTGGGTTTTATGGCAGCGGAAGCTCTTCCTCATCCTTGTGTTTGTCACAGCAGCTAGCCCAGGGCCTTGAGCTTATTAAGTATACAATAACTATTTGTCAAGTTGACTTGAATTGAGGATCAAATGCATTAATGCATGTTAAATCTGTTTGTGTGGCACTAGCCACATGGAAGGCAATATGACTGTGTGAGTCATGATCTGTAGAGAAGAAACAGAGGTGAAGGTACAGGGGGTGGGGAGCCAAGGCCAGAGGTTTCAAATCTTCTTAAAGTGAAATAATATTATTACAAGTGTGATGGTGGGATTTTACTTTAAAATGGAATTTTGCTAGATGCTAGTAGTGTAGACTTTTCTAAAATTCCAGTAAAAACTTTATCTTAAGATAAAGAAAAAAAAAGGATGATGACTTATAGAGCACTGAAAGCAAAAACTTCTAGAAAAAAGTTGCCAAGATCTGAGAAAGAGAATCTCTCAGAAAGAGATCATTGTGATTCTTTAGGTTAGTTGGATTTAGTTACAAATAAGAGAATATTCCAACAGTGCCTAAAACAAGGACATTTATTGTTTAATTAATAAATAGCCTGAAGTTAGGTGTTCTCACTATACTTTAATCGCCCACATCAGAAAACCAGTGTTTTTCATTTATTCTGTTTTTCTCAATGTGTTGCCATTATCTCAGGTTTAAATTTTTTAAAATTTCTTTTCTTAATCATTTTTTATTTTTCAATTACAATTGACATACAATACTATATTAGTTTTGGGTGTACATCCCAGTGATTAGGTATTATATAACTTACTAAGTAACATTCCAATAAACTTGTACTCATTGATACCATATATAATTATGTATAATTATTAGAATATTACTGACTATATTCCCTATGCTGTAATTTTCACCCATCTACTCACCCGCTCCTCCCATATGGCAACCATCAAAATGTTCTCTGTATCTGTGAGTCTGTTTTTGTTCTGCTATTTATTTATTTTGTTTTCTAGATTCAATTGTTGATAGATATGTATTCATTGTCATTTTATTTTTCAGATTTTGATTTTTCTATTCTTTTTTTAGAAAGACCCTTTAACCTTTCTTGTGTTATTGGTATGGTGGTGAAGAACTCCTTTAGCTTTTTCTTGTCTGGGAAGATTTTTATCTGTCCTTGGATTCTAATGACAGCTTTGCTGGGTTGAACAATCTTGGTTTTAGGTACTTGCTTTTCATCACTTTGAATATTTCTTGCCAATCTCATCTGGCCTGCAAAGTTTTCTGTTGAAAAATTAGCTGGCAGTCTTATGGGAGCTCCCTTAACTCACTGCTTTTCTTTAGTTGCTTTTAACATTCTCTCTTTGTCTTTAACCTTTTGCATTTTAGTTACAATGTGTCTTGATTTGTGCCTGTTTGGGTTCATCTTGTATGGGACTCTCTATGCTTCCTGGACTTGTGTCTCTTTTTCCTTCACCAGATTCGGGAAGTTTTTGGTAATTAATTTTTTTCATGACAGAGATAGGGAGGGGGTGGGGGGGAGGGGGGGGCTGTTATTCCACTTATATATGCATTCATTTGTTGACTGTGCCCTGACCAGGGATTGAGCCTGCAACCTTGGTATATCAGGATGAACTAGATGCAGAGTCCCTAGATTTTCATTTCATTATCCCAGGATAGCTGGCACAGCTCCAGACATTACATTCCAGCATAACAGTATCTTAAGAAAGAAGGAAGAGGGAAGGGACAAGAATAAGACTATTTCCTTAGATGTTTCTCTTTTCCAGGGAGGAAAAATTTCTCCTTCTCCCGCAAACCTTTATGGCATGGTCCTAGGTTATATGATTACACCCTAATTTATTCACTTTTAAAGGTAAATTAAGTTGTTATGACCAATAATTAGTCTAGGGATAAGCTCATTGTCATATACACACACATATATACACACACAATCATGGTTCTTTTAGCAATGAAGAATGGGAAAATGGCTCTTATATAAATAGCCAACAGTTTTTGTTATAAAATAGGATTGATAAAGAATTTTGTCACATGCTTTGCCTCATAAAACATCTAATGTTCAAAAGCATTAGAAGATACTCCTTTACCCCAGCATCTGGACAGAGATCCTGGATCAGTGCCCCTTGAGAAGCTAAGCAGTGGTCCCTCAAATCTCAAGTTACACTGTTTGAGACTGTTAGTTACCTGATTCACCCATCTTTTTTCTGAATTCTCATGCAACATTTTCTGTATTTTTTAAAAAGACTATGATCTTCAAGAAGACAACAGAGCACAATGTAAGAGAAACTAAACATGGTCTCATATTCTTGGAAGTATAGTGTTTACAAATAAAAGATTATATTCGGGAATAGGAATTAATTGGAAATGGTGATTTATGGAGATTATAATTTTTCATAAACTATTGCTTTAGGGTGTTATAGCATAAAATTATTGGATTATCTGAAATACTATATCTGTTTATTAAAACAAGCAGTACTATGGATGAAGGCATGCTACATACTGGAAATTGAGTACATTTTAGGCATATTACTATGTTTAGTATTGTTGGGAATCACCCTGCCTAGTTTCAGAAGCTGTAACCCCCCATGACTAAGGCTGGGTGAGTGACCTTGGGAAGATAAGCCACTGAGGAGACAAAGCTTATCTCCCTGGCAGGAGCGCCGCTTCTGCTCCTTTTACTTCATCCATAACTGGCCCCCAATGCTTGGTCAGTTAGCCAATGATGGGTAAGATTCCCTAAGTGGGGAATGACCTAAGACAGGCACAATCATGTGGAGGCCCCAGGGAAGGACTTGGGGCGCTACTGCAAAAGGGGGTGATGGACTAGACCCTCGTCCCTTGGCTTTGGCAAAGCCTGAGTCCTCATTCTGTCTGCAAGAAGTGTCCTAATCTCTTGGCTGCCTTACTGCCTTTGCTTGACTTAAGCCTGAAACAATGACAGAGGGTGGTGCAGCCCTGTACTGGAAAGTGCAGGTTCCCTGGGCAATCAGGCCTAAGAAAGAATATGTAAAATCCTGTGACACTTGCTTTGTTTAGAATGCTCTCAATTAAATGATAAGGGTCCAAGCAAGAAGTGATTTTGTTCCTCAAAGTTTTATAGTTCTTTAGTTATCTGATCCTGACTCAAAATAGGCCCTCAGAGTTCTTTGTTATCTATTGTTTGATCCTTACTGCCTGACAATGATTAATGAGCTTTTCCTGTATTCTTGTGCAAATGAACCCAATAAAAGGCCATTGAAGAAAAGGCTCTTGGCCCTTCTCCTTTGAGAGATCAGCCACCTTTCCTCCCCAAGCAGATCATGTCTTGGTAGACTTATTCTCATCCATGGTGCGGGGGGGGGGTGCTGTGGGTGGAGCCCCACATAGTATTAATCTTTGAGAAGGCAATTTGACAAAAAAAAAAACAAAAAAAAACCAAATTAAGAGTTAACCAATCCATTGACATCTACATATCTCTTCTATAGTCAAGAATTTCTTCTTACTTGAGTAAGGCAATAGGAAAAGATATCAAAGGGGCTTATGCACAACTATTACAAAGCAAGGAAGGAAACATCATATTAAAATTCAGGAATAGTATATCTTTTAAAATGATTACTACAGATAACAAAAGAATAATTTAGACATGCTTGTTCCCCATCTTATAGTACTTGACATAAGCTGGTCACAAGGAGACAACAGAGGAGATGGTAAAATGAGATAAAGCAGAAACGGGTGATGTAAGGAAGCATTGCAAGGAAACATCTTGGCCCTCCTGGGTTTTACTCAACTGATCATCTTCTGCTTCCTCACATTTTCTACCACTAGAAAACATACCTCTTGTGTTATATCTGTTGCCACAAAGTTTAAACAAAATTTCTTCATTTGTTCAATGAGAATATAATAAAACAACACTTGTTAAAATAGCTAACGTTTTGCAAATTTGGGATACTGTAGGATGAGAATTTAAGTCAAAATCTATATTAGTAAAGAAATGTTAACTTATGATGGCAGTCGTAAATAATCTCTAACTTTTAGTGGCTTAAAATTACAAAGTTTTATTTTTTGCTTATGCAATGTGTCCATCTTGGGTGGATAAGGAAGGCTCTTCTGTATGTGATCTCATCCCAGGACTTAGGCTGTCAGAGCAGCCATTATTTGGGACCTTGCTAGTCATGATAAAAGAGGAAAAAGAGACTTCTGCATGGCTATGCCTTAGCAGTTAAATGTTCTAGTTCATAAGTGACTCGTGTTTTGTTTAAAACTCATTTACCAGATGAAGTTTAATAGCCTCACCAAATCAGAAGAAGAGCCAGGAGTAAATCTTACTTGTGATTGGAATGGGAGGGACTGGAAACTTATACTGAATATTAGTCATGACAATGTTCCTATTTGGTGACAGTCTTCTTATTTGATCACAAATATTGGGATCATTCTTCCCTGCAAGCAACATATACTCTCTTTTTTCTCCAAGGGAGTAAATTAAAAATTTCTGTCCAGTGATAACATCAAGTCATTGTCTAGGGTCTTTGGGTGATTTATGGTGGTTTCTAAATTTCAGGGGTTGGAGAAGGCCATGACTGTGTTCTTTCATTAGGTACAGATGTGTCCCCTCTTGATCCATAGGTCTGTAAGCTAAAATGATTAGTTATGAATTTCCCCATACAACGGTTGAGCAGGACAATCAGATTCAACTTTCCTGTTTGAAAATGGAAAGAAAGGCACACAAAAGTCATTGATTCATAGTGTTTCTGAAATTCTAATAGAATTGACAAGAGCCTGCTACCCTGGGGATGCGAAATATTTTTTGTCTTAGCCCTGATTCTTGTTCCTAAAAGAGGCTCTCAAGTTCATTGTTTTCTAGGCCCTTAGCCTTACCCTCTCTAGGTTCTTCCTTTCCCATTACCCTCCTTGACACCATCTAAAACTGAGAATTAGAGAATATGCTTCCCTTCCATTTGAGCTGCTTATCAGTCTGCTTCATTCACAGAGAAGGTTAGGGGTCTAAGAGTCATCTTAAGTCTTCAAAATTCAATCATTTTTTTCTCCCTCTCCTCCCTGTTCCTCCTCCTTTACAGGATCTGTATCTATTTGACATTACAGGTGTTTTAAAAACTCAGACTTTGTATTTATTTGATTCCAGTCACTTCCATTTGCCAGTAGACATACTTTATATAAAGGGAGAACCACACTTCAGGCTTTTTTGTTGTTGAACAATTTTAGACAAATTAAAAGGACTTACATGATTTCATCGTAATTGATTCAGATATTTTGACAATAAGTACAAGGAAATATCTGTGATTTAATATTGCTATTAGACCAAGTTTTAATTATTCCTGTTTGGAACTGAGAATGTATAGACTCTCTATTTTCTGTTTTTCCTGCTTACAGCTGGACCAGTTCTTTTCTGAGCCTATCCTTTTCTTTCAGTACTTTGTGAAGTGCAACAAGCAGCAACTGGGACACATCGCTAATGTTCCAAACTCTCCCTGAGAAATACAAGTTTATTAGGTGCAGAATCTCTTATAAATTATTGCATTCAATGTTGTGGTGGTAAATGTTTAATAGCCAGCTCTCCAGGAATTAAAAAAAACCCACTATGATTTGTAGTGCTTCCCAATTTCAGTGGTATAAATTCTCTCAGATTCAAGTTAGCAACATGACATCATAAATCCTGGAGCTGGGAAGAGATACTCACAATTAGCTCTCTCTCCGGCACCAGGCAATTTCAGCACACACTGATTGCAGGTGATCATTTTACCCAGTGTTTTGCTATTGCATAACATGGAATGTCATCCTTCAGGTCTTTCTCACAACATGCTGGCTAGCCCAATACCATATAGTTTAGATTGTTTTATGGCAACTCTACACTTCTTGGTCCCGATTTCTGCACTGTTTAGATGATGTCACAGTAGCAAAATCTCAGTGGCTTAAAACAAGAAATATTTCTCATACTTCCATGGCCATCAAGGCAAGCCTGAGGCCTATGCTTCCTGTGTCCATACTCCAGGACCTACGCTGTCAGAGTGCCACCACCTGGAACATTACAGACCAGCCTGGCAGAGGGACAAAGGGCTATGGAGGGTATGGAGCTGGCAGCTAAACGAGTTGTCCTCAGAAGGGATGTGTACAATTCTGTTCACAGCTCAATGGCTCAAATTAGTGACAAAACTACAAGGAAAAGAAGGAGAAAAAAAGCTGTGTATTGCATTGTGTACCCACACTAATAAATTTAATAATTTTTTTTAAAAAGCTATGAATCCACCATGCACCCAGAAGCAGAGAACAGAACATATTTGGTGGTCAACCCTAATGGCTATCAAAACTCCATAATGGCAGAAATACTTAGAGCTACAAATTTACTCTGCTTGCCAAGCAACTCCAACAATTAAAATTTTACATAGCAGATTTTAATCAGTAAAAATTAAGAAATTACACAAAGGCATTAATTATCTCTTACCAAGCTCTTCATATTATGACCCAACAAACAATTTGAATAACCTGTGGTAATTCTGCCTAAATTCAATATAAACAATATGATATCTAATAGATTAAAAATCACACAAACATTAAAATATCATAAGGAAATAAGAAAATTTCTATCATCAAAATCTTCAAGTGGTGGGTTTCTGAGTTTAAAGAATTTTTTCCCCCAAATTTATATTTTGCAGCTACAAACATGTACTTCCTTTATAATGAAGAAAAGCCAGATATTAAAAAAGTTTATAGAATTTTGCACAATGTATTTTAACACAGCTATGCAGCAACATAATCAGAGTCAAAAAGCCTAGATAGAAGTACATCAAATATTCTGTGTTTGTTTCTAGGTGATGGGGTTAGGTGTGATATTTTAAAAATATTTTTTCTTTTTAAGATTTTTTGTGACTATTACATTTTGTTATTCTGTTTTTAAAACAACAAATGAGCAATTTTACTTTATTGATTAATTATAATTTCATCCTTATAATTAATGGTAATTTCATTATAATTAGGAAAAAGCACACCTTATTTAAATTTTCATTTTTTCAATGTTCTCACTATTACAAGGTCTATGTTTAATATCTCTCATCTCCACTAGTGTTTGTTTTGAAAATTTAGACCACGTCAGGAGGGTGGCCACTGAGCACCAACTCTCAGGTCTTAATTCTAGTATATAAAGTATTCTCAAAACTCAACATTAAGAAACCAAAGAATTCAATTAAAAAATGGTAAAATACTTACACAGACACTTTATCAAAGACCATATATGGAGAGTAAATAAGTACAAATGCTCAGTATCATCAACCAATAATAAGAAAATGCAAATTAAAACCATGATGAAATACTAGTACACTCTTAGAATGGCTAAAATTAAACGCATTGACAATACCAGGTACTGACAAGAGGTAAAGCATCTGGAACTTTCATATATTGCTGATGGGAATGCAAAATGGTACAGCCACCCTGAAAAACTGGTAGCTCCTTACAAAGTAAACATGCATGTGTCATATGACCCATTAATCCCACTCCTAGGCATTTAAACCCTTAGGAAACGGAAATTTATATTCACACAAAAATTATACAGAACTGTTTATAGCAACTCTACTCATAATCACAAGAACTGGAAATAACCCAAATTACTTTCAACCTGTAAATGCATAAACAAACCTAGGTATAGTCATATAATGGGATACTATTCCATAGTAAAAAAGAATGAACTAGTAACAAATGGGTACCTTTCCTTTATGAATTAATTGTAATTTCATCCTTATAATTAATTATAATTTCTTTGTACTTATGAACATGGAACATCTTATTGGAATTTTTTATTTTCTTCAATGTTTCTACTATTAAATTCACAATATCATGGATGAATCTCATGTACACTGAGTGAAAAAAAGCCAATTTCCAAAGGTTACATACTCTAATGACTCTGTTTCCACATTTTCAAAAACCAAGGTAGATATATATATATGTAGCCATATATATGTAAAGACACCAATAACTAGAGAAGTATTTGCTAGTGCCAGGGATTAGGGGCAAGAAAGAAGTGTATTACAGAGGGATAACAAGAGCCAATTTGGGTGGGTGATAGAGGAAAAAGACCCAGCTCAAGTGAGCCCTATTCACAGGATTTCTTTAGAAATGTGTCAGTCATTTTTTCACATTTCCTTTGATTTTCATTGTAGAACTTATTGCTACTTACAATTATTTGTCCATGTGCATAATTAATTTACTTACTGAACTTCTCATCCCATCATTATATCAGCTCCAGTAGCAGATGAAGCCAAAGAGAACAGGGTTCTGGTCTGTCTTTTTCTCCACTGTCTTTCCAGCGTTTACATCAGTATTTGGCACATAGTAGGTACTCCCATAATACTTGTTGAGTGAATGAATGCTAGACAATGGACCATGGTCCATTTTTATCAGGAAAAATGATCATCCAAAGGCACAGAATGAGAAACTACCTTTGTAGGCAAGAGCTGATTCTTCCCAGGACCTCATGGTCAAAGACATCAAATCTGAAACACTAATAAAAGGCTTGAAAGGATGAAAAGAAGATGTTAGGAGCTTCCCAAATACAGCAGTGATTAAGGAAATGATTTGTAAAACTGAACAATGAGAGAGTAAGGTGTACTCTTATAAACTTCAGATCATTTGGTCAAGCTGTGTGTGGTCAGGGGACAGAACCCTGCTGTCCCCGTTGTCTCTGCTGTTGTGGTCTCTGCAATAAGGCTGCATATCTGGGTACTATGTAGACTCTCTGGTGTCTGTTTGGCTACCCTATAGTATCACACTGTGTGTTTGGAGCTTTTTGAAGGTCCCTGAGGGTGCTACTCTTCTGTTTAAGCAATTATGATGTCGGTTGAGGACAACGCTCACTCCTCTGTTTCAGAAATAAAATTGTCCAAGGGCTTAAGGGAACAACATACAGCATCCTGGGTAATGGATTGGTTCTTTAAGACAAGCAACTTGAGAGTTATGAGAAGATGGCTTAAATGAGAGCACTAATCAAATATGTCAGTGAGGGAAAAAGTTATTATTCAAGAGAACAAAAGTTGTGCATTGTATGTCACTTCAGCATTCGTTTGAACAACATAATTCTAAAAGCATTCTAAAAGTTCCAGTTAGTGAGGCTTAGAATATTTTATCTTCAGGTAACAATGACTCTGCAGGGCCCAGCTTTTTCATATCACTGTGGCTATTTGGAGATAGCCTCGTGTGGACATCTTTTTACTGAGCTGGCAAGTAGGCCTGGCTTACTTCTGGTCTTGCCAGTCTATATCTTCCATGTTCACCTGAGAGAAACCCATTCTCTGTGGGGAAGGAGGAGGAAACTAGAACTGTTTACACTATGATATATTTTTGTGTGCTTCCATGTCATATTCTCAGTGATATCTCTCTGTCCACTCCATCCAAAATTGCTCCCTGTTGACACTCCATGTCCATTTTTCTTGCTTCATTTTTCTCCTTTGTACTTACCACTGTCTAAAAAAATATATCGTTTGTCCAACTCCCTACCCCCGAGTGTGAGTTCCATAAGGGTTGATGTTCCTTTCTGTTTAATTGACAGCTTTATTTTTAAGTGTCTGGAACAGTATCTGACACATGGTAGACACTCATTTAGTTTTTTTGAATGAATAAATTAATTTATACATTGAATTGGCAGAGCCCTCCAAAACAGCCTCATTAGATTCTATAATATGATGCTGTTGTTACTGAAAATTTGTCTACAAATGATTGCCTGCCTCCCTTACAGTTCATAATGTAAACTCTATAATGGCAAGTGTTTTGACTGAAAATTTTTTTTTAAGATTTTTATTTATTTATTTTTAGAGAGGGAAGGGAGGGAGAGAGAGAGAGAGAGAGAGAAATATCAGTGTGCGGTTGCTGGGGGACATGGCCCGCAACCTAGGCATGTGCCCTGACTGGGAATCGAACCTGCGATGCCTGGTTCGCAGCCCGCGCTCAATCCACTGAGCTACGCCAGCCAGGGCTGAAAATTGTTTTGAACATAAAACAGCAGCAGGGACTTTTTGAAATGAATAAAAGAATATACAAAATTATTTTTGGAACTCCTCTTTCAGAACTGCATTCAGGACCAGTCTATGACCTGAATATGCAAATAAGCCTAATAATTTCTCATCCACATGTTGCTGGGTTTAGTGAGTCATTACTAGAGCAAAATAAAGCTCACATCATCACTTTGCTTATGGACAATTTTCCATATATCCTATTATGGGCAAGGAAAGATGGGAAATGTAAACAAACAGGCCTAAATCCTGTCAGATGACAGTTTCACAAAATTTGACTGCAATTTAATATCTAGGGGCTTATTTGGATGATGAACATTTGGCAAGCTACTTGATATTTTGCTGTGGTGTGTAGCAAAGACTAGCTGAGATTCTAGCCTTTTAAAACTCTGGGGAAGTGTACAAACATTAAATATAAAAATCCTTAATGATGTCTCCTGAGTTTATTCTGCTTGAAGTCTGACTGCCCCAAATACCTATCCTTCTAACATTAACAGTCTTTTGTTTTTAACTAACATATCAGGAATGTAAAGGAAATGTAAACCACTTTGGACATCTAACAACATGATTTATTTATTTTCTGTTCACTGCTGATAGTAGCACATTTATATTTCATGGTTTCTGAATTCAAAGTACTGTAATATCCAGATGTGGTTGACTGCTTTCAGGACTAGATGATAAATAGCAATGTTCCTTAAAGTTAGATAGCAATGCTAAAGAACAATCCATTTAGCAGCAAATCAAAAGATTTATATTAAATAGAAAAGTCATATTAATCTTGCCTAGGTATCTCTAGTGTCAGGATCTTTCTTGTAGGGAAAGTAGAGAGCATTCAGTGCAGAAAGTGACTTACACCGTGGTCTGGAAATAAAATGGTGTAAAAATAAGGTGAGAGACTTGATATATAATTTAGAACTAATTTCTGAGAACACTGCATAACAGAATCTACTGTATCACAGCTCACAACTCCACTAGCTTAGCAGCAAATAAAAAAGTAGGTAAGCAATTTTGGAGTGCATCACTATCTAAAACAAAGTCTTTGTTAAAGGCACAATGGTTACAATTGAAATTGAATTTTTTTCTAGAAGTTGATGCTTTTAAAATGCCATGGTGATGTGTTTATACTATCAGCTGGTTCTCACCTACTGAAGATGATTTTTTAATGTTGCTGACCATGGTTATCGCGGATCTGTGGATGTCGTGCCATAATGATCTAGCTCTTGTGAGTGTGTTGAACAGGAAAGGAGTTTATATAAATTCAAAATATGCATTTTTCTTATTTTTGAGTGTACATGTATTTTTTTAATGTTTGTAGATTTTATTTTTTTAAATTGATCTTTTAAAAATTTTTATTTAATTTATTGGGGTGACATTGTTTAATAAAATTATATAGGTTTCAGGTTTATAATTCTGTAAACATCATCTGTATATTGTATCGTGTGCTCACCACTGCAAGTCTTCTTCCAGTATCCTTAATCCCCACTTTGCCCTCCTTTACCCTCTCTACCCCCGCCCCCAACACCTGCCTTTCCCTCTGGTAATCACCATAATGTTGTGTGTGTTTATGAGGGTTTTTTCTTAATCCCTTCATCTTTTCCACCCAGTCAACCAACGCTCCTCCTTTCTGACAGCTGTCAGTCTGTTCTCTGTATCCATGAGAATCTGAATAGACTGATTACACCTAGTGAAATTGAAGCAGTAATCAAAAAAGTCCCAACAAAAAAAGAGCCCTGGGCTAGATGGCTTCACAGGTAAATTCTACCAAATGGTATGAGAAGAATTAACACCTCTCCTCTAACTTAGTGGCCTGGCATAAATAACACCCGTTTTTATAATGAAATCTTTTATTACAAAATCATAAGCATGTAATTCTGTAACATAACAATATTATACTCAAGCACACCAATTGACATTGTAGGTGAAATGTTCAAATTAAAACTAAATTATTACATTTAATTATTATATTATTATCCACATTAAATTTTTTTTACCATTTTTTAAATTTATTTTTGGAGAGGAGAAGGAAGAGAGAAAGAGAGGAAGAGAAACATCAGTGTGTGGTTGCCTCTTGAGGGCCTCCAGCTGGGGACCTGGCCCCAGCCCAGGCATGTGCCCTGACTGGGGATCGAACCAGCAACTCTTTGATTCTCAGGCCAGCGCTCAATCGAGTAAGCACACCAGCCAGGGCATACACCCATCTTTTTACCCTACCAATCACACTCAAGCAGGTATTACTTTGTCAGATCCTGCTTTCAAAAATCTCAAAAGGAGGGAAGACTTCAAGCTCGTTCCATGAGGCCAGCATTATCCTAATTCCAAAACCAGATAAAAACACTACAAATAAAGAAAATTATAAAGCAGTATCTCTGATGAATATGGATGCTAAAATCTTCAACAAAATATTAGCAAACCAAATATGACAATACATCAGAAAAATCACACACCATGATCAAGTGGGATTTATTCTGGGAATGCATGGTTGGTACAACATTTGCAAATCAATAAATGTGATTCACCACAGAAATGAAGTGATATATAAAAGCCACATGATCATATGAATAGATGCAGAAAAGCATTTGATAAAATCCAGCACCCATTTATGATAACTCAGCAACGTGGTAATAGAGGGAACATACCTAAACATAATAAAATCCATATGTGATGAACCCACTGCCAACAATACTGATAGGCAAAAGCTACAAATGTTCCCTTTAAATATAGGAACAAGACAGGGATGTCTGCTTTCATGTCTGTTATTCAGTATAGTACTGGAAGTCCTAGCCATAGCAATCAGACAAGAAGAAACAGAAGGCATGCAAACTGTACAGGAAGAAGTATAACTGTTTTTATTTGCAGATGACATGATTTATATACATAGAGTACCTCAAACATGCTATAAAGAAACTACTAGAATTGATAAATGAATTCAGAAAAGTACCATCATACAAAATTAATATTCAAAGATCAGTTGCAGTTTATATGCCAATAATGAAATATCAGAAAGGGAAATTAAGAAAATAATCCCTTCATGATTGCTTTAAAAGAATAATATCCCTAGGAATCAATCTAGCTAAGCATATAAAATATTTGTACTTGGAAAATTATAAAACACTGAAGAAAAAAATTTAAAAAGATACAAATAAGTGGAAACACTGTGTTCATGAATAGAAAGAATTGGCATCATTAAAATGTTCATACTACCAAAGCAACCTATAGATTCAACACAATTCCTATCAGAATTCCAATGATTTATTTCATAGAACTAGAACAAATATTTCAACAATTTATATGGAACCAAAAAAGGCCCTGCAAAGCACAGCAGCCCTGAGAAAGAAGAACAAAGTTTGAGGAATCATGCTACCTAATATCAAACTATACTATAAGGCTGTAGTAATCAAAGCAGTATGGTACTGTCATAAAAACAGACACATAGACCAATGGAACATATCAGATAGCCCTAAAATAAACCCACATCCTTACAGTTAATTAATATTTGACAGAGGACACAAGTACATACAATGGGCTAAAGATAGTTTATTCAATAAATGGTGTTGGAAAAATTAGACAGATACATGCAGAAAAATGAAACTAAACCACCTTCTTATACTACACATGAGAATAAATCCAAAATATATTAAAGACTTAAATATTAGACCCCAAACTATAAAACCCTAGAAGAAAATATATACAGCAAAATCTTGGACATTGCTAGTAGCAATATTTTATCTGATATGTCTCCTCAGGCAAGAGAAGCAAAGGAAAAAAATAGACAAATGGGACTATATCAAACTAAAAAGTTTTTGCACAGAAAGGGAATCATCGACAAAATAAGAAGGCAATTCATGGAATGGAAGAACATATTCATTGATATATCTGATAAGGGGTTAATATTCAAAATTTATAAAGAACCTATAAGACTGAACACCAAAAAAAACAATCCAGTTAAAAATTGGGCAAAAGACATGAATAGACACTTCTCCAGAGAGGACACACAGATGCCCAATAGACATATGAAAAGATGTTCAACGTAACTAATAATCAGGTAATGGAAATTAAAACAACAATGAGGTATCACCTCACAGTGGTCAGAATGGCTATCATCAATAAGTCAACAAACAGCAAATGCTGGTGAGGATGTGTAGAAAGGGGAACACTTTTGCACTGTTGGTGGGAATGCAGATTGGTGCAGCCATGGTGGAAAGCAGTATGAAGATACCTCAAAAAATTAAAAATGGATCTGCCTTTTGACCCAGCAACCCTACTTCTGGGAACATATCCAGAGAAACCCAAAACACGAATTTGAAAGAACATAAGCACCCCTATGTTCATTGCAGTGTTTTTTATAATCACCAAGATATGAAAGCAGCCCAAGTGTCCATCAAGAGATGAGTGGATAAAACAACTATGGGACATTTACACAATGAAATACTTCTCAGCTGTAAAAGAGAAAATTTTACCCTTTGTGACAGTATGAATGGATCTGGAGAACAATATGCTAAGTGACATAAGCCAATCAGAGAAAGACAAATAACATATGATTTCACTCATAAATCTAATGAACACACTGTGAACTAACAAGCAAAATAAAGACAGACTCAAAGAGAGCAGAATGACAGGTATTGCGGGTGGTGTTTAAGAGGTGGAGGGATTGAGCAAAAAGGAAAAAAGACTCATGGATATGACAACAGTGTGGAGACTTTGGTGGGAAGAGGGGCATAAGGGGGATACGTGGTAATGGAAAAATATAATAAAAATTATGTTTCTCAAGTTTAAGCAGCTATCAATGGTAGTACAGACATCATATCTGAGGCAAAGTTTACAAACTTAGAAAAACACAATTTTTTGTATTGTAACTCAAAAGTCAAATTTTATTTTATTTTTTTAGACAATGATTACTTTTTTAAAAATGTTTTTAAAGATTTTATTTATCTATTTTTTAGAGAGGGAATGGAGGGAGAAAGAGAGAGAGAGAGAAACATCAATGTGCTGTTGCTGGAGGCCATGGCCTGCAACCCAGGCATGTGCCCTGACTGGGAATCGAACCTGCGATGCTTTGATTCACAGCCTGTGCTCAATCCACTGAGCTATGCAAGCCAGGGCTATTATTTTATTTTTTTATTATTGTTTAAGCTGTGACAGTTATTCCCACTTTTCTTCCTTTCCCCTCTCACACCTAGTCCCACTCTCTCCCTACCCCAAGGCAGTCCCCACATTGTTGTCTGTGTCCTGCAGTTGTGAATGAATGTTCTTGGGTTAATCCCTTCATCATCTTTCATCCCATCCCATCTTCTCTGCTCCTTCCCATAGCTGTCATCCTATTCTACGTATCTGAGCTTCTGTTACTATCTTGTTCCTTAGTTTATTGTGTTCATCAGATTTCCCTTGTAAGTGAGATCAGGTGGTGTTTTTCTTTCACTGAAGTCAGTTTTTAAACCATACTCCTTGGATTATTGCTTTTCTTTTCTTGGCTATTACACACTTCTAAGATATATCTCCAGTTCAAGATATCTTGATTAATCTTCCCTTTATAAAATAAATCTCCATAGATTGTGCTACACAATTAATCAATTAACTTGCTGCTTTATTTTTTGCTATACGTGTGTTGTCTTATCTTCTAAACCAACTGTATGACCCTTGAAATCAGGGTATAAAAGAGAACTTCTCAGAGATTTAAGGAGGCTAATAAGTTTTAAACAAAAGACGATATAAAAACTAATACATGTGAGAATTACTGTTATTATGTGAGTTAAGCTACTTCTTCATTGCAGAACTTCTACAAGCCTTTGGTGCAATGTTTAGATGTTGTGGCTCTGGAAACACGCTGCTGAGTCCAGATCTCAACTCTGTTAAGAGCTTTGTGACCTTTGACCTTGGATAAATGGCTTAACTTTGTTGTGCTTTTGTTTTTGCACTGTAAAGTGAGTTACTTCACACAGTATTTATGAACCATTAATGAATTAATGCATGTGCAATGATCATTAATGTGTAATTGTGAGTTTCTACAAGAGGATTTTTTGTAGTTTCCATAAACATATCTGATCAAGGAACTCTTTGTTTCCTGATGTATCACATGAGCAGGGTTCCTGAAATTCAAATTCAGGGAAATGTTCTTAAACCATGTGCTATTATTACTGGTGCTTAACACATTCTTTCTTTTTCTTTCTTTTTTTTCTTCTGTTGAATTCTGAGTTTTCACCATAAGTCTGGGCTTCCTTCAGCCCTCACAACTCTTAAGTTGTCATATCGCTTACGTGACAGTTAAGCTAGGAATGGGAATCCCTGAGCTCATTGTTTTCTCACACCATTTTGTCCAGTGACAGTAGAAGCCACCAGCCAATCTCATTATATTAATTATTTTCCCCAAAAATTTTCAAAAGAATCATATGCAGTTACCCAGCTCTTTGCTTCTTTTGAGTGGTTGATGAGAGTGTTCAATGTTTTGCATGTCTACTGCCAGACTGTGCCATGACTACCAGTGCTCTCTTTACCATTGGAAATAGCATCGCTAGTATCATCATTATTTTTGTTGTACGTTGCATTGTGTGCCCACCACCTAAAGTAAAATCATCTTTCAGCACCATATATTTGGTCCCCTTTACTACTTCCCAACCCCCTTCCCTCTGGTAACCACCATACTGTTGTTGCGTCTGAGTTTGTTTTTTATACCACATGTGAGTGAAATCATATGGCTCTTAGCTTTTTCTAACTTATTTTGCTTAGATGATATTCACAAGGTTCATCCACATTGTTGCAAATGGCAATATTTCATCTTTTCTTATGGCTGAGTAGTATTCCTTTGTGTGTGTGTGTGTAATCACATGTTCTGTATCCAATCATCTATTGAAGGCACTTTGGTTGTTTCCATGTCTCGACCACTGTGAATAGTGCTGCGGTGAACATAGAGATGCATAGGGATATGAACAGATATTTTCACATTTTGGGGGTGCATACCCAGAAGTGGGGTTACTGGGTCATATGGTAACTCTATTCTTAGTTTTTTGAGGAACCTCCAGACTGTTTTCCATAGTGGCTGTAGTGGTTTACATTCCTACCAGCAGTGAATGAAGGTTCCTTTTTCTTCACAACCTCTCCAACATGTGTTATTACTTGTCTTCATGATGGTCATTCTAACAAGAGTGAGGCGGCATTGAAAGTGGAAAAGACCCGTGTTCAGGCTGCCCGTCACTACCAAATCCAATAAGCAATGACAGCGATTGAATCTCTAGGGGCACTTTATTCAGATGGCTGGTGGTCTGAGAAGATGGCAGGTTCAAACCCTAACAGATTATGTTGTCTTTTCTTTCCAGGCCAAGGTTTTTATAGCAGGGAATAAACAAGGTGCGGTGAGGGCTTTGAGATTCAGAAGCTGCAGCATTCCTGTCCTGGGCAGTTAGCTGCTCCCAGGGGTGGGTTGTTGTCTATCTCTCCCTGGGACACAAAGGCCCGAATGCCTCCAGTTGTCCCCAGGTGGTAATCTTTAGTAGTGCCCAGGAGTTCGGCTGTTTTCCCAGGAGCCAGGACAGGCCTTATCTGTAGTTTCTAAAACAAAAGTTTTAACATACACATTACTTGCTAGGCTTATAACTTCTTACCTTAAACTAAGATTCTCCAAGTCTTGAGTCCCCTATCAGTATCTCTGTAGTTTTCATTTGCATTTCCCTAATAGCTGGTGAAGTTGAGCATTTTTTCATATGTCCGTTGGCTATTTGTATGTACTCTTGGGAGAAGTAATATATTCTTACTGATTGATATTCTTTCTCTCTTTGATTTTCTCCAACATTTTATTACAAAAAATTTCAAAACTACAATTGTATAGAAAATATAGTACAATAAGTATCTGTGTGCTTTTTGCTTATATTTCAAAATTATAGTTTTTCACTTTTGCTCTTTCTTTCTGTATATTTACCCCCAAAACCTTTGAAAGTAAATTGTAGAATTTGTGGCTTCACCATACCTGGAGTAGTAACAGTCTTCTATAGGTCACAAAATAATACTTCAGGAAAGAATAATAATTCTGTAATATTATTCAGTCAATATTTTAAATTTCTCCAAAGAACCCTAAATGCCTTATTTAGTTGGTTCAAAAAATCCAGGAAAAAGTTAAAAAGCAAACTTTTATTTTGATGTTAGATCTTTCAGTTAAAAAAATATCCTTTCATCTAGAATAGTCCTCTAATTTTTTCCTGACATTGAGTTTTTTCAGCTTTATTGAGTGTAATTGCCAAACAAATTGTAAGATATTTAAAGTGCATAGCACGAAGATTTGACATGCATACATTGTAAAATGATTATCCCATCAAGTAAATTAACTTTCATCGCTTCAAATACTTATCTTTTTTGTGAGAATATTTAAGTTCTATTCTCAGCAAATTCACAATACAATACAGTGTATCAACCAAAGTCACGACGTTATACATTAGATCCTCAGTCATTATTCATCTTATAATTGAAAGTTTGTATCTTTTTACTAATCTTTCCCTATTCTGCTCTCCCACCCTCTGGAAACTGCTATTTTCTGTTTCTATGAATTCCATTTTTTCTTTTGCTTGTTCATTTTAGATTCTACACAGAGGTGATACTATGTAGTATTTGTCTTTCCTTGCCTGAGTTATTTCCCTTAGCATAATGCCCTTAAGTTTCATACACATGGTTACAAAGGAAAGACTGCCTTCATTTTTAAGGCTGAATAGTATTTAACGTGTGTGTGTGTATGTGTGTGTGTGTATATATATATATATATATTTCTTTGTCCATTTCACTGTTGATGGAAACTTAGGTTGTTTCCATATCTTGGCTATTGTTAATGCTGCAATTAACATGGGACTACAGATACTTCTTTGAGATAATGGTTTTGTTTCTTTAGATAAATACACAGAAGTGGGATTGCTGGATCATAAGGTGGTTAGTTCTATTTTTAGTTTTTTTTAGGGACACCCATACTATTTTTCATAGTAGTTGTACCACTTTGCATTCTTATCAACAGTGTACAATGGTTCCCTTTTCTCCACAGCCTCAACAGCATTTATCTCTTATCTTTTTGGTAATAGACAACCTAACAGATATAAGATGATATTTCATTGTGATTTTGATTTGCATCACCCTGATGATTATTATTAGTGTTGAGCACCTTTTCATGTAACTTTTGGCCATCTGGTGTTTTCTTTAAGCAGATTTCTATTTAGTTTCTTTGCCCATTTTTAAATAGGGTTATCAGGCTTTTTTTTTATGTTGAGTTGACTGAGTGTGTTGTATATTGTATATTTTGGATATTAACCTCATCAGATATGTGGTTTTCAAATATTTTCTCTTATTCTACAGATTGCTTTTAAATTTTGTTGATGATTTCCCTTGATTTGCAGAAGTTTAAAGTTTGATGTAGTCTTATTTGTTTATTTTTTCTTTGTTGCCATAGCTTTTGGTGTCGAATGCAAAAAAACATTGCGAAGACCAATGTTAAGGAGCTTATCCTCTATTTTCTTCAAGGGGTTTTATGGTTTCAGATCTTATGTTCAAGTCTGTATTCCATTTTGAGTTGCTTTTTGTGTGTGATGTAAGACAGGAGTCCCGTTTTATTATTTTGCATATGGCTGTCCAGTTTTCCCACCACCAGTTATTGAAGAGACTATTGTTTCCCCATTGAGTTTTCTTGGCTCATGTGTTGAAAATTAATTGACTGCTTATTCATGGGTTTACTTCTGGGCTCTTTGTTTTATTCCATTATCTACCTGCCTGTTTGTATGCCATTACATTATTCTTGATTACCATAGTTTTGCAATTCAGGAATTGAATTCAGGAATCGTGATGCTTCCAGGTTGTTCATCTTTCTCAAGATTGCTTTTGCTATTTTGGGTCTTTTGATATTGATTTCTTAAAGAACTCTGGTCAGCTCTGTTCTAGAATCTCCCTTTCATCTAATTGTTTTCTTCATAGTGTTGATTAACTTGTTTCTCTAGTTTCTCTAGGAATGGAAGTTAGGTCCAGAGTTTTCATGAAATACAGGTTAAGCATTTTGACAAAAGCAGTTGATAGGTGATTATCTATATTTCACAGCACATCCCATTCTAAAGCATTTATCATATTGTTCCTGATAAGTAATAAGTATTATCACCTAGTTAAGGTGGTGATTCCCAGAAGTCTCAATTATAAAATTATATTTTCCCCACCTGTAAATTTTAAATAATTAATAGTGTAATAAATAAGATTTATAAATTTCTCATCCCTTTATATATATATTTTATTTATAGCTTATTTTTATTTTATTTTATTTAAGTATAGTTGGTATACAATAGTATATTCATTTCAGGTATACAATATTGTTACTCAACATTTATGTACCTTATTATGGACCACCTCAGTAAGTCTGTAATCACCTGCCATCCTGCAAACTTATCACATATTGTTGACTATATCCCCCTTCACCTTTTTCACCCTCTCTACTCTGGTAACCATCAGCTTAATCTCTGTTTCTATGAATCTGTATTGGTTTTGTTTGTTCATTTTTTAAAGAGACCACATGTAAGTGAAACCATATAGTATTTGTTTCTCTCTGACTTATTCATTTATATTGTTGAAAATGACAAGATTCTATTTTTTATTGCTGAGTAATATTCCATTGTATATATGTGTGTGTGTGTATGTATGTGTGTGTATATATGTGTGTGTATATATGTGTATATATATAATCTTTATTAATTGACTATGGATAGATACCTAGGTTGTTTCCATATCTTAGCTATTGTAAATAATGCAGCAATGAACATAGGGGTGCCTATATCTTTTCAAATTAGTGTTTTCATTTTCTTTGTATAAAATCCAAGAAGTGGGCCCTGACTGGTGTGGCTCAGTTGCCTGGGCATCATCCCTTAAAGGGAAAAGTCATCAGTTTGATTCCCAGTCGGGCACATGCTTGGGTTGCTGGTTTGGTCCCCAGTGAGGTCACATATAGGTGGTGACCCACAAAAACTGGAATTATCTTCTGGAGGGTGGGTCCCTTTTAGTATAGGCTTTCTCCTCTAGGTGAGTGTTCTAGGCACCCATCTGTATCACTGTACCAGCTGGCATTGTTGTGACAGGCTGAGTTTGGCTTCAGTGAATTTCTTTTGAAGACTTTCAATGCATTTGTCCATATCATGATGGGTAATTTACTAGCACACTTGCCCACACTGCATTGAGTATTCAGCAGTTTTTGACCAAAAATGACATGACCCCCATACCGCACCCCTCTATTCACCCAATCTCTCCCAAAATGACTTTTTTTCATTTCTCCGGGTGAAAAAGTCCTCAAAGGGAAATGCTTTGCCAATGTGGAAGGTGACACAAAAAAACAGCAAAAACACTAACAGGCATCAAAATTGATGAGTTCAGAAACTGTTTTGAGCAGTGGGAAAAAAATCTCGATAGGTGTATTGCATCAAATGCAGAGTACCTTGAAGGTTACTGAAGTTTAAACATGTGAAGAATAAACACACAACTTTTTATAAATAAATTCCATTTTTGGGTCCCCCCTTGTATGAGCAGCAACCGGTTGATGTTTCTCTCTCACATCAATCTCTCTCCCTCTTTTCTTCTCTCCCTTCTCCTCTCTGTAAAAATTAAATTAATAAAATCTTAAAAAACCCAGAGGTGGGATTAACTGGGTAATAGTTCAATTTTCAGGTTTTTGTGGACTCTTATGCTGTTTTTCATAAAGGCTGTACCAATTTTCAGTCCCACTAACAGTACATAAAGGTTCTGCTTTCTCCACATCTTTGCCAGTAATTGCTATTTGTTGTCCTTATGCTAATAGCCATTCTCATTGTGGTTTTGATTTGCATTCCCTGGATGAGTTGTGATGTTGAGCATCTTTTCATGTCTGTTGGCCATTTGCATGTCTTTTTTTTGAGAAATATCTCTTTATGTCCACTGCCCATTGTTTGATCAGATTCATTTTGCCAATGCCTTTTGTATCCATTGATAACCCTTGCCTAAAACAAATATTGGGTCTGGAAAGTGGTTACATTTTCTAATCCTGTTATTCCACATGTGCTTATTAGTGGACATTCTTTTGTAGAGATACTTCCTCTATTTTGACTGGTGAGTGACCTAAGATGAACTTACAGAATGGTGTGAAGAGCAGTCACATCCTTGGCTGGTTTAGGTAGCTCTGTCATGGTTATGAAAGAAAAAAAACAGCAGAGCTGTTCAGAGAAGACAGGACAAATCATTAGGGGAGGGGGCACACACACACAGAAAGAGAGAGACAGAGTCACTAACTGAAGATTGACCATATGACAGTCACAGGGGAAGCTCCTGGAAGGGGTCAGTGAACCAGGACAGCCGTTTTATATTGCAACCATAACTTCCTTGTTTCTTTGACTTTTCCATTCTATAATTTGATTAACCTTTCTCCTTTTCTCCTTATCTTTAGGCTTTTTATCTTTTTTTGTGTGTGAAGATGTCACATTTATAATTAGTGTACATCTTTCTTCCTCAGGTAAATTCTTAAAAGTGTTAGCAGACAGTAGAGAAGGCAGGACCCAGAAATACAAGAATCAAAGACTCTCAGAGGAAAGTATAAGGTGCAGCAGGAGGAAGGCCTGCTTGAATGTGGTTGGTAGGGTAAAAATATGGATGTAATGATTTATAGTTTTAATTTGAACATTTCACCTAAAATGTCATATGGTGTGCTTAAGTGTGATACTATTATGTTGCAGAATTACAAGCTTATGATTTTGTAATAAAAGGTTTTGTAATAAAAAAGAGTGTTATTTGTGTCAGACCCTGTATATAGCACATCCAAAGAGGGTTATGGGAGGAGTTTAATGAAGGCGTGGGCAGGATGAAGATAACCCACAAAGGATACGATAGTAGCTTCAGTTAGGACAAGTTACCACCTCTAAGACCTAGTATCAGGAGCAAGCATTTGTGTGGAGAGGGTTACCCCAACGGGCAATAGATTTAGATGGAGGGATGCAGCCAACACACTTAATCTGGCAGGAGCTGGTGAATAACTGCCCTGACTTCACTCTCTACCATATGTTCTACGAGGAGAGAAACTTTGTTTCACTCATTTACTTATATACATAGCAAAAATCATGCCAGGACTGTAGGAGATGCCCAGTAAATTTTATTTAGTGAATAAAAGAATAAATGAGTGAATGAGTGAATGAATGGAAAAATGAATGAATGAGTAAAATAGACTCATGGGACTCTTACTGAGTTCTTTAGTTGTTTTTTTAAAAAATCAAAAAGCAATTCCACATTCTTTGCTTTCCTAATGCATGTCAATGCCATGAGATCTCATTATTTTATTTTTAGAAAAAATGATCAATAAGTACATTGTACCAGAAGACCCTCACTGGGACTTTTGAGTTGAGCACTTTACTTAGCAAATGCTAACACGGGAACTTGAGGATATTTGGTGAACCTGCTGAAGTCAACACATTAACGCAGCTCAGACCGATAGAGAAACAACTGTCTATTAACCTTAGCATTGTGGGGTCCAAAAAGCTTTACCAACTATTGGGTTTGTAATCTGTAAAATAAATCAAAACATAACAACAGTTAACCTCGGAAACCTTTTGATTACCTCCCAGGGGATAATTTTCTTGAAGGCAGCATAATGAAGTAGAAAAAGCCAGTATCCTGAATTAAGCAAAACTCAATACCAAGCCCTTGCTCTGCTATGTTCTAGTTATGTAACAAAAAGATATTCTTTATTATTTAAAAAAATCCCAATTTAATCATTTGTTCATTGAGTATAAGCTCACTTGTTTTTTAGTATTGCGTCAAAAATTAAATGAGAAAATATATATGAAGATTCTTGTATGTAGCATATGTTCTATGCATGTAAATTTATTGCTTTCATTGGAGTATATTAGTTTTATATTTCCTTTTGTGATTTTTATAAACTTTTCATAAATTCTTGATGTTATATAATTGATCAACTTAGAATCAATTTCAATAGGATCTATCAAAAAAGGAAGAACAATGGCATATTTTTATATAACTTTCTCTTCTTATTTATTCTTTGAACCTGAGATCTAGAAATAGTCCATATCCTGAGATGGCAATAGCCAAAAATCCAATTTAGAAATTAAAATAAAGATAAATAAAAATAGGAGTACTGAACTGAAGTCCTAGAATTCTCTTATTAAAATTTTAAATATTTTATATCATTATCATATTCTATTTTTCTGCTATAAAAGGAAATATAACCAATTTTTGAACTCTTCTATTCTCAGTAGAATTGTATCATTTAACAATATTGTTTTGTGTGATAAAGGAACAATAGTAGCTTTTTGGGGTTTTATTCTTTTTGTAAAGGCTTAGAGTCAGCTTTGAGTTAAAGTGAGTTAACAAACCATTGGAAGGTAAGTTATTTCTTTGTGGACTCCGGGATACCCATTCAGCTTTCTGGAAGAGGTATATAAATGAGGTTCTAAACAAACAAATATATATTATATTAACAGATACTTTACAAAAGTGATTTATTCCTGATAGGATTTATTATTTATTTTTAGAAGACAAGGCTTTTAAGTATTCTATACATAAATTGCTTTTATTTTAAATATACACACATCTTCTTTTAATTAATCTTGTTTATAAGAATTATTTGTTGGGAAGCTTTTTCTATCCCCACTTCAAGTCATAATGCAGTATGGTTTATCCCTTGAGGTTAAGCTATGCTGCCCTCAGGGTTCAGGTGTGTCCAGAGACATCTGTAAGGCTGGTGCCATGTTCTCCTGCAAGAGGGACTAGGGAATATCTCTGAGAAAGACTTACAATAAAGGAAGAAAGAGTCCAAGTGCATAAGCCTGGTCCAGGGATAAAACTAGGGTCCATTTACCAGAGAGGCTACAGGCCTAAGAGAAGGTAAAGGAGAGTAGGGACTGAGGATGAGAGAGACACAGAGCTGGTTTTGGGTGCTGGAGGGCCGCAGAATTCCAGCTGTCCCGTGAGTGAGCATGGGACCATGAGTCCCATGCCTTTCTTCAGGAGGGTGAACTTTGGCCAGGGTTATTAAGGCCTTCTATGATACTATCTGATGTAGGCATTTTACTGATTTAACACAGCTCTGCAAATTATTGTCCATCCCGCTTTACTTGTAGGGTTGTGAGTTTCTAGCAAGAGAAGAAACTTCCCCTCCTGAGCAGGTTTGAACCCAGAGGTGGTGGAGACTGAGTGGTGCTGGTGCAGGCATCATTCACAGCTGGTGGCCCCAGTTGATCAGCTGGGCGGATGGGGAAGGGAATGAAGAAGCACCAGCAATGGCATTTCTCTTGGAAAGTGAAAACCTTGACACTTCCCCTGTTCTATATTGGCCCATACATTTTGTGATGTCATTTGAAATAACACATTTTTGCTTTTGTACTTTGAAATACTAGCCAACATTTTTTTGAGGAAGAATATTTAATAAAATTTGGTTACTAAATTTAAATAAATGTTATTTTAAGTAAAACTTTAGCTTCAATAAAATAAAATATTTGCAGAAGCCCTCAGTCAAAATATGCAGCAAGCAGAGTGGAGCTCTCTGAGCAAGTTGAAATGTTGAGAAAAACACATGATTTACTGCAAATATTGCTCCGGTTCACACATTCTAGTTTCCTCAGACTGATCAATCAGATTATCAACTTCCTAATACCCACTTTACAGTTTCTGAGAAAGATCATTTCCCCAGAAACAATGAAAAAGAGTGTTTGTAAATGTATACATCTATACATTACATATATAGATTGCTGTCTAACCTCTTGAGAAGTGTTTACTGGAAAAATCTTTTCAGAAAGCAGGTCATTCCCTTCTTTAAATTGTTTGAAGAACCTTGTCCCTAGATTTCAAATTTCACAAAAATATATTTCCCTTGCTACATAAGAAGTACTTTGTTTTTCAACGTTTTCTTGAAGCTGTTATGAGTCTGACATAAGATGCATGTGAAATGTTCAGATGTTTGGCAGATATAATGTAACTATCATGATTGAAACCAACCACGAAACTCATTTTTCAGCCCTCTTCGGTTCCCTATATGAAACATTTTGACTACATCATCAATTTAGAATTATACAGCTTCACACTGAATTTCACTATTTCCAAGTTCATGAGTAGATCTAGAAAAAATTCCTTGCAATTTTTCTTTGCTAGAAATAAACTTTACATGTCTATTTTCTAGTTATATTTTTCTAAACTATCAGAAGTAAAGAGAAAACTTTTGTGGGTTAGCACTTCTCATAAAACAAAGATCTGTTGAATCAATGAGTGAGTAAGTAGTGTTAGGAGTGGATTTACAGTGCAGCTAATGAATGAGCTTTAGCAAGATCCTCATATGGTCTTATTTTTTTTAAAGATTTTATTTATTTATTTTTAGAGAGGGAAGGGAGGGAGAGAGAGAGAGAGAGAGAGAGAGAGAGAGAGAGAGAGAGACATGAGTGTGCGGTTGCTGGGGGACATGGCCTGCAACCTAGGCACGTGCCCTGACTGGGAATCGAACCTGCGATGCCTGGTTCGCAGCCCGCGCTCAATCCACTGAGCTACACCAGCCAGGGCCATATGGTCTTATTTTTGGAAAATTTGCAAAAGTTGTATTTTCAAAGAGCAATCATCTAAAAGCTAATTGCTGTTTCTTTTTCTTGATTTCTCCTTCATCACCTGTCTGGTTGGTGACAATGGAGTGTCTGTGGGCATTTTGGAATCTAAGAGGAAATGAAATTTTAGACACATTTAATTTGGATTTGGTAGGATGTTTATGTGGTTTGCAGTTACTTCTTGACATAGATGAATTAATGCTTGATGTCACTGCAGAAATGGCTTTCAGTCTACTATTGCCTCTGTGCTGAACCTACCCAGCCTTATGTTAGGGAAATCGAGTGCTAGAGATCTTCGTGGTGATGCACAAATTCCCTGCAGTTCTGAGTACCAGGAGTTTGTGGGTAGCAGAATAGTTATTAGTTATAAAATTTGAAAAGTGGAAACTAGAAGCTAACTTGGGGGAAAATTTTAAAAATCTTAAGTAGAAGATTAAATTCTCATTGACAACCCGGTCGAAATGACTCTTTTCAGTAATATATTTGCTAATGGAATACATAATTATAAATGCACTGTACTTTTACATTTTAAATGGGAATTTCATGAGGCAGAATTTATTAGAATTCATAAAGGCATAAACATTAGCATCACTATAAACAGTAATATATATGAAAGTAGCATGGTGGAGGAAATTCTCAAATTTGTCAACTTTTTAAAAGGTCATATGACCTTACCAATGAACTGTAGTGTTAAAAATTATAAACCACCCAATAACATAACCAAATTTTAATCGACCAGGCTACAGAAAAGATTGAATAATCTTTTTATTCTTTTCATAGAAAATATCACAAAATCATTATTCCATGAAGAGTTAAAGAGTATGCAGCCAAAACCTAGGATAAATGTTCTCTAGAGGAGTATCATGCATTTACTTTAAAAAATGTTATCTTGTTTTCTATATTTGTAACACTTGTAGTATTTTTCAGTTTTTAATATCTGTAAGTTGTGGTGGCTTCATTTCTCATTTTAAGTAAACGATAGCTTTTAACCTAATTTTATATTTTTATTTCAGGAGGCTACACAAATTCTTTGTGTTTCTAGGCCCTTAAATCTGATATACCCCTGTATATGTAAATTTTCATAAAGATTTACAAATGAAATTTATGGAAGTATAATTTGTATACAATAAAATGCAAACGTTTTATGTACAGAGTTTGGTGAAGTTTGACAATATAAACAGTCGTGTAGACTGTTACAGTCCCACTGGACGTAGAGTCCCTTCCCAGTCAACGCCCACTCTTCGCCCGTGTAGGAAACCGCTTGTCTGCTGTCACCGTAGATAAGACTTTTCTCACCTGAAGTTTCTTATATGTTGAATTATATAGCATGTTGTTCTCTTTTGTGTCTGGCTTCTTTTGCTCATCTTCACATTTTCAATATTCATCTTTGATGTTACAAGAATCAATAGTTAATTCCTTCTTGTTGCTGCATAGTATTTCTTGAGAGACATTTGGGTTATGCCCAGTTTTTGTCTATTATGAATAAAGTGCTGTTCTTGAACATGATTTTCTGTGGAAATATGTTTTTGTTTCTCTTGAGTAAATAGCTAGAAGTGGAATTACTGGGTCAAGTGGTCAGTTTATATATATTTTTCATATATATGTATATATTCACACACATACACACATATGTACACTCACATGTGGGAAATTTTAACTTTTTGTTATTTTGTTATGCCCACTAAAGATCTAGCTCAAAATTTTATTTATTAATTCAATAAATATTTATTATGCCCTGTGCAAGTACTAGGGAATCAAAGATGAATAAAACACAAACCCTACCCTAAAGCGCACACAGAATAAAAATGCAAAAATTTCAAAGTTGGAATTTCTCAGGAATGGTGGTCAGGAGAGGCACACACAGGTTCTTACTGGAGATAGGGGTGTTCATCAGGCAGGCGTTAGGTGAGGACACAGCCGGCAGTCAGAGGAATTTCCATGTGCAGAGGCATGGTATATCTGGGAAACTGCCAGTGATGTGGTATTGCAGAATGAGAAGAATATTAGATGAAGATAGAACAGAAAGCTGGGCAGATCAAGGAGCACACTGAATATTAAATGTTTTTTGAGGCCTCATCACACCACATATACAGCTAATCACTTCTTTATGTATCTGTCTTCTCACTGTAAGTTCCTAGATGCGGTCTTTGCTATCTTCAGTGTGAAACACAATACTTGGCACTTATTAGGGTATTAGAAAATTAGAGTTTATGCAAGAATGAGTGAACAAATGAGAATGAATGGAATGAATTACATTTTCTGCCACTGAACAGGTTGAGAAAAAATTCTTCTTTGCCAAAGACCTATGAAATATCTTTTGTGAAGACACATTAGAAATACATATTTATTTCTTTACTGAAGCAAGGTCATGTGTATAATCTTCTTATGAGCTTGATTTATTAATTTCAATTGTCTTTATGATCAATACTAATTTCATGGCCTCATTGACTTTAGAGTGATCTGCATGGTTGGCTGAGATAGTTGAAAAGAATGGATCAACTGTGCTGCGGTTTCCCTAATTTTGTGGTAAAATTGGCCTTAAAATTGTAGCACTGAAAAAAAAAAATACTTTGCTTAAGAGAAGCTAGAAATCTTTATATATTATAAGCTATCCAATCTCTTCACCATAAATTGATACTGTATTTTCTAATGAGTGTTTTCATTTGTGCTAGAGCTCATAAAATTCTATTATCTTTATGCTCTTCATTTATGCAAGCCGAAACAGGTCAAGAGTGCACTCTTATTTACTAAAAAATGTATGCTTTGGCAATTTGTTTTAATAATAGGTTGTATTTATGTCATTGCTCAGTCACTTTGGTAATGGCAAAAGAAATACAGAATGGACTAGAAAGCAGTCTGAGAAATAAGGAAGACATTTTAGAGGAATAGAGTGAGAGCAGCACTAATTAGGAGGGAGATTTGGGATGTTCTGAATTATGAATGAATTAAAATTGGAGGAATTATATAATTAGTCACCTAGATCAAGCTACTTCTGAGAGTGGAAGGGCATGGTGGATAATTATGTGTGGACAACAGGCAGATAGACAAGGATGGTCACCATAGTTAAAGTGCTCTTTCTGAATCTTTATGTTTCAGATTGTTGTCAGTTCTTATCACTGTCGTATGAAGTTCTAACTTGTAGGTTGAGGAATATTTATAACTAACTTTTTTGAAGTTCCCACAAACGCTTTTCTGAATGGGATGACTGTTGTGGCTCAACAAAGGAGAAATTATTTTTCAAACTGCTATGGCAGCATTAAAAAAGATACTGACCTCAGCGGGTAGAGGACAAGAAAAGCAGGATGAGTCAGAGGATGCCTGTGAGTTTTTCCATCAAATTATACCATTTTTTGATTCAGAGGGAAGTACATCTAATCTTTCTCAGGTGTGAATGTGTTCATTTCTCTCTCTTTTAAAATATTTTATTTTTTTTATTTTTAGAGAGAGGAGAAGGGAGGGAGAAAGAAAGGGAGAGAAACATCCATGCATGGTTGCCTCTTGAGCACCCCCTACTGGAGACCTGACCCGCAACCCAGGCAGGTGTCCTGTCTGGGAATTGATTCAGTGACCCTTTGGTTTGTAGGCGGGCACTCAATTCACTGAGCCACACCAGCCAGGGCTCCTTTCTCAATTTTTTATTCTACAAACATTGACTATGACCCACAGATGCTCTGTGGGCTGTTGGAAATACAGCAGTGAACCAGGTGTGGTCTGTGATCCTAGGGACTGAGAATGGAGATGGGTAGTGAGGTGAATACGAGTGAGAAAACCTTTTTGTGTGTGCCTGAAGGTACTCCTTGGGAGAAGTTAAAAAAATAATTTCAACAGTGCAGCACAGCTGAATTAAATGTGAAGAATTCCAAAGAAAGATTTGAAAAAGCAGTGTCTATTTATATGCATATGTTCTCTTAGGCTTGTTGTTTACTTAATTACCAATGTTCATCTTAACTTCCTAGCATTAAATTGTCTTGTTTTGGGAAAACTCTCTGATATTCCTTAGCATTTTTCTGTAGTTTGAACTCAATTTGTAATTCTGATCTTGCTTTTGAAGTATTTTAAAAATGTCTTAGAATCTCTTTTTAAAAAGCAATTTGAGTTTTATTGATCTGCAGAGCTAGGGTTTAAAATGCACAGATAGGCACTTAAATGCATTTTGGTAATAAATGTTTCAATATTAGATGGCTTGAGAGTTATTAAAGAGAAAATTGGGTTTTAGAATAAGTCTGTTGTGAGATTAAGATGGTAATTGTAGTATCTTAGATTTGTGTATTTGGTAAGAATGCACTTTTTTGTGTTGTTCTTTGGCCTTGTTGACTTTTGCACAAAAACTAAAGCATATTGACTTTTTGTTCACCTAACACACACTATGGAAAAAGACTACTTTGATAGATGAGGAGGATATTAATATGAGTAAGACAGAGTCCTCCCTTTAGCTTGTACACTACCAGGGAAGAGAGGTATTTAAGCAAATACATGCTGTGCAGCATTTCACTAGCCAGTATAATGGTTAAAAGAGAGGGCTCTGGTGTTTTTAAAATCCTAGGTTAAGTATTAGTTGACCAAACCACATAAACCTGGATAATTCATTTAAACTACTCTCACTTCATTTATCTGTGGACTGGGTGTTTTACTGCTTCCTGTTTCACATGGAGTTTGGGAGTAATAAACAATTTACGAAAGTGCTTAGTCCAGTACCTGGTTCTCTAAACTGCTCAGAGAGTGCTAAGGATTATGATGTCATCTCTGTGACATTTAGGTTCTGCATGAAGGAGGGGTCAACTGTACCTGAAAGATGGCATTAAAAAATAGTTCACAAAAAAGGAAGATGCAAGTTTTAATGTTCTGAATCTATTAGATAACAAAAATGATTGCTTGAGACCAAATATTCATGAAGAAGCTTGATGATACTATGAAGCATTCTTTTTGGAAATTCCAAGATATGAAACTGTCATGTAAACTACTTCTGGTCTGATCAGCAAGTGACTACTCCACTCCTTCTGCAGTATCCTCTCTCTAGGTATACTATATGGGGTGGGGAAAGGTCTTAGTGAGTGCACTATACACAGTTTATTTTTGTATTATTATTATTTTCCATATGAATACCTGTAAAACTACTTTTGCTTACCCCTATATTGAGTTACCTAATGATTCCTCACAAATGAGTAGTTAAGATCTCCAAGTTTGACCTTCCTTGGAAAGAGGAATACAAACAGGGAGAGAGAATAGACATCTTACTAATGACAAGGGCGAAAGTTTAAAGTGTGCATAACATCAGCCTATTGATCTCAGATTCACTTCTCTGTTTTGATCTGATCATTGCAAGCTACATTTCTCAGGCTTCTTTGTACTGCTTTTGAGTTAGACTTCTCACTGGGAAGCACTGAATATAGATAAAATAGGTAGTGAAAATCTATAAATAAATAGTTAATTATAATTTAGAGTAAGTCCACTATTCTAAGAATAAACATATGATGGAAGGAAAAGAAGGTGCTTTCTCTCTCTCCCTCTTTCTCTCTCTCTCTCCCCCTACCCCCCTTAGCTCCCAACAGAATCCACCAGTGGCCAAGCTGTTCCACCGTCCTTTGTCCCTCTAGTCCTATTGGCTGTTAGTGTCCTACAGCTGCTGATCTCAGGGTAGCCTCACCTTTGCCTAGCCACTCCTTCAGTAGTTCAGAAATTTTTGTAATTAATTTATTTTATTATGTTGTCTGTGTTGAATCATCTGTCATAACTTTGTTTTGTTTGTTTGTTTTTGGCTGGGTACTGACTAACACAGAGGATAAATGTTGAATGTTGTATTGTTCTTGGTAGTTCTTGACTGAGAGTTTCTACGGCTGATCAGAGTATCTGCAGGGAAAAATTAATGTGGTATGGTAATTTAAAAAAATCACCCAGAATATTGCAATCACTCAAAACTTGCAAGAGTTTTAACAGTCTTAATTTGTCACTATCAGAGGTGACAGACTTGTATGATGTCTTGACAACTGTTGTTTATAATAGGGGTCCCCAACCCCTGGGCCATGGACAGGTACAGCAGTTGAGCAGCAGGCGAACTAGTGAAGCTTCATCTATATTTACTGCCTCTCCCCATCACTCACATTACTGCCTGAGCTCTACCTCCTGTCAGATCAGTGGTGGCATTAGATTTTCATAGGAGTGTGAGCCCCACTGTGAACTAAGCATCAAGGGATCTAGGTTGTGGCTCCTTATGAGAATCTAATGCCTGATGATCTGAGGAGGAGCTAAGGTGGTGATGCTAGTGCTGGGCAGTGGCTGCAATTACAGATTATTCTTAGCAGAGAGGTTGGACTGTACAGAGACAATAATAAATCAATTCCTTGCAGACTCATATCAAAACCCTATCAGTGATTGGTAAGTGATAATTAAACTGCATCTGGTGGCAGGCTTTACAGTGGCAAGTGAGCTGATGTACTTCAATTATACAGCGGCATCTACTGGCAGCTTTAAGTCAGAATCTGACACTTATTTTAGTTTATGTGTGGCCCACCCATTATTTTATTTACCACTTCTGTCCATGTCTCTTTCCCACACTGCACACTTGTTTCAGTCACAGTTTTGGTGAGCCCACATGCTGACCCTAGCCAAAGTGGGTAAAAAACAAACATCACTGGAGAACTTCTTTGAAAAGGGAGAAAGACTCAATGATGAGATAGCAGAAGACTCTAAGACTGCCAACAAGAAGACAGCTGCATTAAAAGAAAATACCAAGAGCCCTACTTAAATTACGGGCTCATAGCAATAGGTGATTCACATTCTCCAATCCCATTTTGTATAATATGTGACAACCCACTAGCCAACAAAGCCATGAAACCTTCAAAGTGGCTTTGCCACATGGAGACCAAGCATTCTACATTGAAAGACAAGCATTTGGAGTTTTTCAAAAGAAAAAAAAATGTGAACACGAAGAACAGGAGCAATTTTTGAAGGCCTCCACTTCATCAAATGTGTCTGCACTGATAGCATTATTCTTAGTGGCTAATCACATTGCCAAAGCTAAGAAGCCATTTACTATTGGTGAAGAGTTGATCTTGTCTGCTGCTAAGGACGCTTGTGAACTTTTAGGAGAGGCTATAATTCAAAAGGTGGCATGTGTTCTTTCAGCTACCATAATAACTAGACAAATTGATGAAATAACAGAGGATATTGGAATACAATTGTTAGAGAGGATTAACGAGTCACCATAGTTCACAATCCAGGTTGATGAGTCTACTGATGTTGACAACAAGGCAATGAGGCTCGCTTTTATGTGATGCATTTTTTAGGAGGATGTGCACTAAGACATGGTATGTAAATTTTTGTTTCCAACCAACAGCATAGCTGCACAATTATTCAAGTCTTTGAATGATTACATATAAGGAAAACCACATTGGTCATTTTGTGTTGGTATGTGCATGGATGGAGCAGCTGCCATGATTGGATGGCTTTCAGGTTTCACTACTCAGGTCAAAGAGGCTGCTTCTGAATGTGAATCTATGCACTGTGTCATCCACAGAGAAATGCTGGCTAGCTGAAATATGTCACCTGAACTTAACAACATTTTGCATCATTAAAATGATCAACCACATTAAAGTACATGCCCTTAACTCATGTCTATTCACACAGCTCTGTGAGGAGATGGACACAGAGCACACGTGTCTTCTCTTACACACAGAAGTGAGGTGGCTTTCTAAAGGTAGATACTGGCCAGAGTTGAGTTATGAGAGCTACCCCAGAGACTTCTTTTAGAAAAACAGTCACCACTGTCAGTACATTTCAATGACACAGAATAGACCTCAAAACTTGCTTACTTGTGTGACATATTCAGCCTGCTCAATGAACTCAATCTGTCCCTTCAGGGGAGAATGACAACTGTGTTCAAGTCAGCAGATACAGTGGCTGCATCCAAAGCCAAACTGGAATTATGGGGCGATGAGTGAACATTGGAATTTTTGACATGCTTCACACATTAGCAGATATTTCGAAGAGACTGAGCCAGGGCCTGCTTTCTCCCAGCTAGTGCATGGTCACCTATCCCAGCTTTGAGAAGAGTTTGAGCATTACTTCACAACCACAAAAGACCCCTGAAGTGGGAAGGAATGGATCTCCAACCCATTTATGAATAAGCCAGGTGAATTGACTTTGTCCATGCTAGAAGAGGATCAACTGCTTGAGATGGCAAATGATGGTGGCCTTAAAAGTATGTCTGAGACAACCTTAAATCTCCATACTTTCTGGATTAAAGTCAAGGTGGGATATCCTAAGACTGCCACAAAAGCATTGAAATACCTGCATTCATTTCCAACATCCTATCTTTGTGAAGCAGGGTTTTCTGCAGTGAGAGCAACCAAAATGAGAGTACAGAGTAGACTGCACATACGAGACATACTTCCCAAATCTCTGTACTCTGTCACCTTCAGATAGGACTGCCTAGTGGCAGGAAAACAAGCTCAGGTCTCCCACTGATTCTACATTAGGATGAGTTGTATAATTATTTGGTTATGTATTACAATATAATAATAATAGAAATAAAGTGTACAATGAATATAATATACTTGAATCTTCTGAAACCACTCCCCCAACCCTTGTTCTGCCCTGGTCTGTGCAAAAATTGTCTTCCAGGAAACCAGTTCCTGGTGCCAAAATGGTTGGGGACAGCTGGTTTATAATATATAGATACTTTCAAAGCAAAAAGGGAAGCAAGATGATGTGACCTGCAATACCTGAGTAGTTGGAACGTTACTAAGGCTGTCTTCACATAGCTGAATGACTTTGAACAAGTTATTTTTACAGCATTCTTTTTTTTTCTTTTAGAAAATGAAGGGAAGAAAGTATCGTATCCCCTTATATTTCCATTAGTGCCTAGCATTGTGTTTCAGAAATAGCAAGTTCTCAATATTTGTGTTAAATTGAAGTCAGAACCATTCACCTGGAAATGTGCTGGCCTATTACTTGCTTTTTGAGAGACCTATTTCTTTCTTTACAAAATAGGAAAGAAGTCAGGTAGGGCTGAAGAGGAACTGTATTAGGGTAGGAAACACTGTATTTGCTGGAATGCCTTAGATTTATTCAAATACATAGCATTGCTACTTTTTTTTTAGTAAATGCTACAATGGCACAATGAATAATTAATCTTTGGTGGTTACTTTATCTATCCCATTTATTCCTCCAGGGTCTAGACTTCTAATGCTGACTTATACTTTTGCTTCTCCAACACCATCCCATGTTCTACTTATATCAGTTTTCCTTTTTATTTTCTAAACACTCCATATGATTTCATTTTTCTTTGATTTTACCTAGGCAGGTCCCTCATCTTCCTCAATGTCACCTCCTTCATGCCTTCTCAAATACTCTATGACAAGAGTTAGTTGTATTCCTTTAGTTGGTATCTTTTTAAGGACTTACCACACTGATTGAAACATCTGATTTCGTGCTAGACTGTGAGCATGTTGAGAGTAGAGACCATTTTTTATTTTTTTTATCCTCAATAACTTGCATTTTGCCTGCTAATTACTCAATGAGTTAATATTGAATTACTATTTCATTTTTTTTATCTTATAGTGAATAACGTATTTATACCTCATTTACTAGACTGTAAGTTCTTTCAGGGAGGGGAGCATGAACAATGATACTTTCATTTTATTCTGTTCTAGATTCTCACTTGGTTACTACACCCACTGGTAATATATTACTGGTGCCTGGTAATATTAGGATTTCTGAAAACTTCAATTAAATTTGGAAAAATTTGGGTGTTTAATTCCAATAGAAAGTTTAGAAAATAGCCTAGTGTGAATAACATGAAATATTTATATACTGATCTTTTCCCTCAGTTCCTGGCACAGAACTCCTAACATCCACAATTTTCTGAGTGATAGGAAATTATCACTAGAAGCATCTTCTGTTCCCATTGACTCTTTTCTGACACAGAGCTGCTAAATCCCTTTGACTTTCCTGGGTGATAGGACTATCTTTTGTTCTAATGAGGTGATTGTTGGTGGCCTTCTTGATGGGGGTTGATACCCAGAAAGCTCAAGTCATTGATTAGAAGCTTGGAACTTATAGCCTCATCACCCATTCTTAGGGGAGGGGAGTGGGGCTGGAGAGTGAGTTAGTGATCGAAGATGCCTGCATGATGAAGTGTTCATAAAAATCCCCAAAGTATGAGATTTGGAGAGCCTGTGGGTTGGTGAACACGTGGGGAGGACAGTATACCCCAATTTCATGGGGGGCAGAAACTCCTGGGCTTAGGGCCCTTCTTAATCTTTCTCTATGTATCTCTTCATTTGGTTGTTCATCTGTATCCTTGTTTATATCCTTTATTATATAATAAACATAAGTAAGAGTTTACCTGAGTTCTGTGAGCTGTTGTAGTAAACAATGGAACTCAAGGAGGGAGTCACAGCAACCAGATTGCTGGTCAGTCAGAAGTACAGGTGACAACCTGGGCTTTGGTCTTGGCCCTTGAAGTGGGAAGAGACATGTGTGACTGAGCCCTTCAGTTGTGGGATCTGATACTAACTCCAGGTAGATAGTGTCAGGATTGAACTGGATTATACGGCACACAGCTGATGTGGGAGAACTGGTTAGTGAGAGGAAAAACCTCACACATCTGGTGTCAGAAGTATGGTGAGCGTGAGAATAAAGGAAAACAGGAGTGTTTTTCTAAGATGTCCATAACATTGTTCAACCCTTGGAAATCAAAACTAATTTTGGGCTGATTCTGATGATTCAGAAAGACTGTAAGTCACAGTACTACACTGACCAATGATAGTTTCACCTTTTTAAACAAAATAATCTAGCAATAAACAAAATAATCTAGCAATAAACAAAATAAAACAAGGGCTGAGCTTTGTGTTAGTTTAAGACCAGAAAACATTGTCAAGTTTATTTTTAGTTTATTAATCATTTCAGCAATATATATATACATATATATAGTATTTATATTTATATATTATACATTTATATTTATATAGTATATATTATATAGATAAGTTATGGAAGTTTGTATAAGCATCCACATTCATTGACTATATATATGTATGATTTTATGGGTTGGGATTCTGGAATAAAACAGGTTGTACATTCAAACTGGCAATTAAGCAGATTTTAACAAAGGGACTGCTTAAAAGTTGTGACCAGTGTTAAAGAAACCAGTAGGAGACAGTACAGTGCCCTAAGCCTAGTAACTATAGTGGGGTATTAACAGGGAGATGAAGTGGTTACCAGAGAGCCATATGGGCAACATCTACTAAAAGGAACAGTGGGCTTTGGTGGAGCTTCCACTAACCCATGCTTTGTGGTAGGGAGGGAGTTAACAGGGAAATATCCTGATCTTGTTCTCCTCTGCCTTCTGATATGCTAGCACCTCCCATTGGGTGAAACCAACTGAAAGCCAGAAGGCATAGAGACCATTTGAGGTCATCGACCATGGTGACAAAGAGTAGAGGCATATATTGGGTAGCTAGTATAGGCACTGATTCTGAGGAATAGATCCTAGGAGAGTGTCATTATCTATATGTCTCTCTCCTTTTCCTTCTGAGCATAAAAAGAGGTGAGAACACAGGAGAGTTTTTCTTTGGATGACCCAGGTACTAATTATCACAGGAATCTCATAGATCCTCGTCTGTTGGTGAATCATAGGTATATGTAAAGTTAATCCCCAAAATTTCTAAGGAAGATCTACTCATTTTAGAAATGTACTGATCATCCTCGAAACATCAGTTGTCACCAATTCTTTAGAGCTAGCTCATATAATGCAACCAATTTTCTGTTTCTGATTTATGTGTTAAGTTTTTTGAGCATTCAGAAAAGGCTTAGCATAATCAGGAGCTGGAACTAGAGGCAGACCTTGGAGACTTTCTCTATCCTTGCAGTTCCAAAGTAATATGTGCTGGCTTTTCCACTATGGTTTTTCAATGCCATTAAGTTTGATTCGTATGAGGGTTTAGAGAAGTAGACACTTTACATTACACCTTTGCTTTCTCTTTTGAGGTCCAACTGTAACTTATTCTGAGATAATTTATTTTCTATCCATGTAATCATTTGCCTGCTCTTCTTTGAACCATTTCCAGTTTCTCCACATTCTTTTAAATAAGGCTTAACTATTACAAAGGGCTATTCTTGGAAATCATTACTTAAAGGAAAATTGTTAAAGCATTTAAGAGTTTAAAAATGGCTACACAGATGTTGAAAAATGAAATGTTCCTGTCTAATAATGCTGATAGTGGAATTGTAGTAAATTAAATTACATCAGGTCAGAGCAAAAACCTTGAATGTGAGTCAAGCATATCAGGACCTGAGAAAGAAACTCTTTGTTAAGAGGAAGTAATTGTGAAGAGCCAAAAATAAAACCAAGAGAGAACTTTTTTTTTGTACCAGTCCCTAAAGTTTTTTTTCTAGAAATGAGGATCAAACTCTTTGGTTCAATATGTTAAGATTCTAAAGTGAACAGATATCTCAAAGGAACCTAGATACTTTGTTATATTAGGAAAATATTTCATAAAACTCTGTATGGCAAAAGTCTGTTACTGTTTTATTGAAAGAAGGAAAGCTAACAAGTTATCAAAGTATTTTATATCTCAAAGAGTTCTTAGTTGTTTTATAAAATTTATTTCATTTTTAAATCAATGTTAAGAAGTAGAGAGTTATCATCCCCTCTTTATTAATGAAGATACTGACTTAGATTTGAATCCAACTTGGCCTGATCCCAAAACCTGTCTGGTTTTCACTACATAATGCACACGATGCTATAATTTTCTAGTAAAAGTTAATGTGTCAGGAAAGTCCTACATTTTAATGTACAGAGTACTTCATTTGTTTTTGTAGATCAAATTTTTGACAATCAATTTGTGAATGAGTTTCGGATGCTCATTAACTAAGGAAAATAATCTTAAAAAATCATTACTTAATTTGTTGATTCAATGGCTTAACTAAATCTCTACAGACAAAGAAGTTAGTTTTTTAATGAGAAAGGCTTGAGGAATTTCCAATGCATAAGAATAAGATGTGTTAGAGAGTATAAAAATTCTATAGTTTTGCAGAAGCAACTTTATTTATTTAATGGATGACATACACATTTACATATATTTTATTCTAATTTTTTTCTCAAATGTAATTAAGTCTGCTTGTAATATATTCAAAACAGGTAGTCAGATATAAAGAGCATTTCATTTCTAGATTTGGACAAACTTGATTTTAATTAGATAATGCTTCTAACTGTGGAGTAGTAGAGGATGCATTATGTTTCTTTTCCTATGCCAACTTCACATTTTTATGAGTTATAAGTATTGTATGTAAATTCTGTTTTTCACTAAATGTGGGTGATAGACCAGCTTAAAAATTTCTGCCTTGTCTTCCTTGTCACTCTGTCGCCAACATCAGAAGTTGTGACAATTAGCATGTATTAATTGCTCACTGAACAGCTGATTGACATTGTTCTAAGTACTTTTTATATATTACCTCAATGTTAAATTCAGGTTCACAGGCTGAAAAAAGGTGTTTCCTGCTTTAAATGAGATCATATATAAACTTGAAATTAATTCATAATTGAACTTATGAAACAAAAATTTTCAAGCACCAGCCATGTGCTAGGCACTGTGCTGGATACTTCATATACAATTATAATATACACACACATGCACATCCAAATATACACACTCTGAGAAACATGTTACAAGGTATGTGGTAACTTGGAAGAGAACAGCAAAGTGATCTTGGGGAGACAGTACTAGAGTTGTATCTTGAAGTTGTAAGACAAAACCTTTGAAGCTAATAGTTGAATGTGTAAGTTTTGTAAGAAAAGACTGAGAATTTTTGAACACATACTTGTCATATATATAGAATTTTTAAATAACCTGTTTTGCCCTGGCTGGTGTGGCTCAGTTGATTGGAGTGTCTCCCTGCATGACTCGGACCCCAGCCCACAGTGTCTGCGGTGTTATGGATAAGACGTGAGACAAATTCACATGGACTACTGAGTCCTGTGGAGGAAAAGGGATGGCATGGTTACTCTCTCAAGGGGAGAGCACCTTGGAGTGGCCTAGCTACTCTCTCAAGAGGAGAACGCCCAGATCCTTGCCTTGATGGGCTTTTATTGGGATTGTTTTGCACAACAGTACAGGTAAAGCCCATTAATCATTATCAGGCACTAAGAATCAAACATACAAAGAACTCTGAGGGCCTATTTTGAATCAGGGTCAGATAGCTAAAGAGTCATAAAACTTTGAGGAACAAACTCACTTCTCCCTTGGATCCTTATCATTTAATTGAGAGCATTCTAAACACAGCAGGTTTCACAGGATTTTACATATTCTTTCTTAGGTCTGATTGCCCTAGGGTACCTGCCCTTTCCAGCACAGGGTGACACCCACCACCAGCATTGTTTCAGGTTTAAGCATTGTTTCAGGCTTAAGTCAGGCAGGGAAAGTAAGGCACCCAAGAGATTAGGTGACTTCTTGCAGACAGAATGAGGACTCAGGCTATGTCAAAGCCAAGGAGTGAGGGTTCATCACCCCCTTTTGCTATAGCTCCCCAAGTCCTTCCCCAGTGCCTCCCCATAATTGTTCCTGTCTTAGGTCATTCCCTCCTTGGGGAATCTTACCTGTCATTGGTGAACTGAGCATTGGGGGCCAGGCAGGGTGAAGTAAAAGGAGCAGAAGTGGCACCCCTGCTAGGGAGATAAGTTTTGTCTCCTTAGTAGCTTCTGGTCCAAAGGTTGCTCACTCAGCCTTGGCCATGAGGGGGTTTACAGCTCCTGAAACCAGGCAGGGAGGATCCCAACACCTGCACACTGAAAGGTTGCAGCATTGATTCCCAGCTGGAACACATGTGGAAGGCAATATATTGATATTTCTCATGTGGATATGTCTCCACTCCTCTCTCTCTCCTTCGATGAGGATCAAAAAAGTAACCTAAGTTTTATTATTATTGCATCACAATGTGAGTTATTTACAAGTACTCTTGCCCATTTACCCTTCAGTCTTACCCTGTGTGCATGCTGTTTCAATGGACCGCCTTGGACGGGATTGCTGGGGCAGTAGGTTGAAGGAACAGCAGTGTAGCATAGTGGAGGGTCTCTGCATCCGGCTGGTACACTCCTATGCTATAGTCTTCTATGTTCTTTCTTTTTTTGTGATCTTTGATAACCTTGTTTATCATACATCTTTCTTGTTTCTCCTAACTTGTCTATTTCTTATAAAACTCTAGTGATTTTTGTCACAGTGGCTAGACATGGTAATACAAAAAATTAAAGAAACTTTATTCCATCATTATTTTGTCATGGAAAATCTGAAATTACTGGAACAAATAATGTTATTTTTACAACTGTTCAGGTAAATATTGAGCATCTAATAATGATATATAATATTTTTATTATTATTCAGTTACAAATAATTTTTTATTTTCTATTTTCTTTGTGAGTCAAACCCTAAGTTACATATGTATCTTTTTCTTTCTATAACTGTTTTTGGTTAAAAGTCTATTATATCATTTAATATACTTTAATTTGTTTAGAATTCAACTTGCATATTTCATCTTTTCAGTATAAGATTTTCTGTTTTCTCAAGTTTTCAGTGTCTCTTTTTTTTAAAGATTTTATTTATTTATTTATTTTTAGAGAGGGAAAGGAGGGAGAAAGAGAGAGAGAGAGAGAGAGAGAGAGAGAGAGAGAGAGAGAGAGACATCAATATGTGGTTGCTGGGGGCCATGGCCTGCAACCCAGGCATGTGCCCTGACTGGGAATCGAACCTGCGATGCTTTGGTTCGCAGCCCGCGCTCAATCCACTGAGCTATGCCAGCCAGGGCAAGTTTTCAGTGTCTCTTGAAATAGCATATAGCTAAAAATTCTTTAAATACCATAGATAATTTTTGTCTTGTAACTGAATTAAAAGTATTGCTATTACTCATGTATTTGGATTTTTAATGAAATCTTGTTTTGTACTATTTATTCTTTCTTTCTTTAAATTCTCATTCTCTCTCTCTCTCTCTCTGCCTGATAGTCAGCTTTTCTTTTTCCTCATTATAGCTCTCTACTCCACTTGTTTAGAAATTGCCATTCCTACATTTATTTGTCCCTTGGTAAATTTTTCTCCCTCCCTTTCTCCCTAAAATTTTTATTGTATTTTTTCCCTTACCATTTAACCCCATCATACCCCCCTTTCCCCAGCAATCACCAAACTGTTGTCCATGTCCAGGAGTCCTTTTTCCTTTTTGCTTGATTTCTCCACCCCCTAACTACCTTTCCCCTCATTCCGATAGCTGTCGTCTTGCTCCCCACCTATGAGTCTGTCTCTATTTTGCTTTTTAATTCACTTTGTTCATTAGATAATGAACCAAATATAAATGAAATCGTAAGGTATTTGTCTTTCTCTGACTGGCTTATTCCTCTGCCATTTAGAAGATTTGGAGGAAGACTTCGGGAAGGTCTTATGATTTGTGAAACTGCTGAGCGACAGACAGATACTAAGTATCTAATTCTTTCAGAGTGCTATTGCCAGTGAGCATTGCATAAGTTCTTTCCAACTGGAATGCATGGTTGTTTTGTGTGTGCATGTATGTATGACTTCATTCTACAGAAGGATATGTTCTCTCTAAAGTTTTATATTGGCGTAAAAAGACTTTAAGATAATGTAAATACTGTGTTAATATATATGAAAATACTGACTGAGGGGCCATGTAAAAGTGGTCTATATGGTCATTCAGAAGCAGCTCTTTATATTCGGATCTATCTCCTAGAGTTGAATGACATTAGGGAAGTTTCATGACTACATATCCTAATTCATAAGATGGAAATAACAATAAACTATTTACCAAAGTCTTGGCGAAGATGAAAAGAACAGACTTCCAATATGTGGAATCTAAAAAAGGCAAATGAAACCAAAACCAAAACACATTCATAGATACAGAAAACAAAATCATGGTTGCCAGAAGGAAGGGAGGTGGGGGTATTTGTAAAAAAAGTTGAAAGAGAGTAAGATGTATGAATTCCCAGTTATAAAATAAATGAGGCATGTGGATGTAGCATAAAGCATAGGGAATATAGCTAATAACATCGTATAGCTTTGTATGGTGACAAGTTGTTACTAAACATATTGTGATGGTCACTTCATAAGGTATATAAATGTAGAATCACTATGTTGTACACCTGACACTAACACAGGAGTGCACATCAACTATACTTTAATTAAAAAAAAGAAAGAAAAGACAAGCTTCCACAACTCAAGTGTCTATCAGTAAATGAGTGGATAAAACAACTATGGTGTATTTACACAACACAATACTACTCAACCTTAAAAAAAAAGAAAATTTTACCCTTTGTGACAGCATGGAGGGACCTGAAGAACATTATGCTAAATGACAAAAGCCAGTCAAATACCGTGTGATTCCACTCATATGGGGAATCTAATGAACAAACAACTAACAGGCAAAATACAAACAGACTCAGAGAACAAGTTGACAGCTCTGGGTGGGTGGGATGTTAGGGGTTGGAGGGATTGAGCGAAAGAGAAAAATGGTGACTTTCAGTCCAAGATGGAGGCATAAATAGATACACTTTGCCTCCTCATACAAACAAAAGAAGGACAACAAATTTAAAAACAAAAACAAAACAAAACAAAAAATAGCCAAAACCTCTAGAAAGTCAAACTGTATGGAAGTCTGACAACCAAGAAGAAACATTCATGCAGACTGGTAGGAGGGGCAGAGGCAGGCAGCTGAGGTGAAGAGGACTTGTGGCAAGGCTGTGGCTGGCGGACCAGGTGGGCCCATATTTGCATGCAGATAAGCTGGGAGGAACAACTGGTTTGGTGATGATGGACTCTAGTTTTTCCTTGTTGGGGAAGCTCTTTATCTGCCCTTTGAGTATATATGATAGCTTTTCTGGATGAGGCAATCTTGGCTGTTGGTCTCTGGTTTTCATGACTTTGAATATTTCTTCCCAATTCCTCCTAGCCTGCAAAGTTTCTTTTGAGAAATCAGTTGACAGTTTTATGGGAACACCCCTGTAGGTAAGTAACTTCTTTTCTCTTGCTGCTTTTAAGATTTTCTCTTTCTCTTTGATCTTTGGCACTTTAATTATGGTGTGTCTTGGAGTGGGACCCTTTGAATCTATCTTGTTTGGGACTGTCTGTGCTTCCTGGACTTGCATGTCTATTTCTTCACTAAATTATGGAAGTTTTCTTTCATTATTTTTTCAAATATGTTTCTAATTTCTTGCTCTGTCTCTTCCCCTGGCACCTCTGTGATGTGAATGTTGGATCTTTGAGGTTGTCCCAGAGGATACTAGCCTCATATTTTTTGATTCTTTTTTCTTTTTGTTGTTCTGATTTTTTTTTTGCTTCCATGTGTTCCAAATCATTGATTTGATTCTTGGCTTCATGCACTCTACTGTTGTTTTCCTGTAAATTTCTATTTATTTCAATTAGTGTATCCTTTGTTTCTGACTGGTTCTTTTTTATGCTGTTGTTTTCCCCACTAAATTTCTTGAGCACCCTTATTGGATTGTTTGTCTTCCTGGTGTTGAGTCATATGAGTCCTTTATATATTTTGGAGATAAAACCCTTGTTCCATATTGTATCATTGGCAAATATGTTCTCCCATACTGTTTCTTCCCTTTTCATTTTGATTATGGTTCATTTAGCTGTGCAGAAGCTTTTTAATTTGATACAATCTCATTTGCTTATTTTTCCTTTATTTCCCTTGCCCTAGGATATATATCACCAGACATGTGATAATTAATAAATAATATAAGAATAAACTCTGTGTTTTCCATACTCACAACTGTAAACCTACTTTTGCCATATCTTGCATTTTGGGTACTTACCATTTATTGTATATATTCTTTGTGAATATCTTCTCCCAATTAGTAGGTTGTCTTTTATTTTTGTTGATGCTTTCCTTCACTGTGTAAAAACATTGTAGTTTCATATAGTCCTATTTGTTTATTTTTCTTTTGTTGCCCCTGTCCAAGGAGACGTTTCCAAAAAGGTATTGCTAACACTGATATCAGAGAGTTCTGCCTGTTTCTTTCTAAGACTTGTGGCTTCAGGTCTTATACTTAAGTCATTAATCCAGTTTTGAATTTACTTTATTTTTGTATATAATGTTAGTTGTCCAGTTTCTTTTCTTTTTTTGCATGTATCTGTATAGTTTTCCAAACAACATTTATTGAATAGACTGTCTTTATCTCATTTTATATCCTTGCCTCCTTTGTCATAAATCATTTGACCATATAAGTAAGGATATATTTCTGGGCTTTCTATTCTATTGCTTTGATCTATAGGTCTGATGTTATGTCAGTACTATACTGATTTAATTATTAGAGCTTTATATAATATACATAAATTACTTTGTAGTATTTTTCTTTGCAGGACTTTCCTTTGATAGGAGTGAAGAGTTGCCTTTCACTGAAACAGAAGGCTAAGAGGGAGGGAACAGATGTGGCAGCCTTGTAGATTTGGGGTAGGGGAGATGGAGGAATTCTCATAAAATATTTTTAGGGAACTATGAGGCAAGTTAGAAGGGGAGAGGGAGAATATAGGAGAGAGAAAAGAAGAGGCAAATATAAAATTGCCTCAGAGGGTGAAAAAGCAAACTTGGTGAAAAGTTATTAAATTTCCAGGTATTATTGAGAATCTATGAGATTGTTGTCATAAATTTAGAAACCAGTTCACACAGTCTTATGATTAAGTTAAAGATCCCTCTATCCTTGCCCTGGTCAATGTGTCTCGGTTGGTTGGACATTGTCCTGCAAAGTGAAAGGTTGCTGGTTTGATTTCCAGTCAGGGTACATGCCTGGATTGTGGGTTCAGTCCCCCTGTTGAGGTGCACAGGAGAGGCAACCAATCAGTGTTTCTTTCCCTCTCGTTCTCCTTCCCTTCCACTATCTCTAATTAAATAATTTTTAAAAATCTTAAAAAAAGATCCCTCTTTGCTTAACCAAGATTCTACTTGGAAATAAATTCCTAACAACTGACACGATTTTATGAGGAAATAATATTTAGAATCAGCAAATCTGCTACTAGCCTTATGTCACTAACGTTGGAGAAGATTGCTTACTTTGAATCTTCACTTCTCTTTCAGTAAAAGGGGAATGATATTAGGATGTAACTCATGTGATTGTTGATATTATTGGGTAAACTGGCATATTTGGAAAATGGTTTACAAGTCATACAATCCCATCTAAGCATTAGTTGTGAAAATGGTTATTGAATATAAATATTATGATATTAAGAATGCACTGTGCAGTTAAAAACAAGTTGTTCTCTCCACCCAGTGGAGTGAATATCATTTTGAAAACCTTTAACAGGTTTGTAAATGATTTCTTTCATCAGTTTTCAAGGTATAAATGGAAGAAAAAGGCAAATTCTAAAGTACTAAAAGCTAAGTAAAAATTTGTTCGTGGTCAATGTACTCTGTAAAATTGTGAAATGAAATGCATACATTTATACTACTGTTATTTTTATTTTTACAATGCTTAATAATAATATACTTATTATGCATATGATAACTTTATTATAATTATTAAATGGGAGAAAACTAAAATTCCTTGAGAAGTAAATTACTGCTCTGCTAGTCATGTACATTTTTAAAAAGGACTATTTTATTTGAATTCTGTCAACCTGTTTAGAAATAAGCCTTTTTAAAATGCCTTGATAAAGAAAGAAAAGTGACTTTCATAGTTTAGCAAAATTATTCTAAAGCCAATTAATATTTTTGAAAATTTGATACATTTTCTCATATTCAAAAGAAGATATCTTTAGTTCCATAAAAGATTTTATTTACTTTTCATCATTCCTTGTGTGATACAGCCTAGGTTTATGAAGAGTAAAGTCTGGCAGCTCAGCAGGATGAAACTATCTTATTTATCTGCTGACTAGCCCCAGTGTAGGGTTCTTTATGCTGCTTGCATTTGCTAAACTAGGACCTGAGGAGTCCTACCTCTTAAATAATAAGGAGAGAAGAGGAGTCTAGTGGCTACTGTATTATCCTGACATCAGCACTTCAAGGATTCTGTCTTCAACTAGCTTTTTAGTCTAATCATTTAACTGTTCTCATCTTGCTTTTTGTGTATAAAAAGAAAATATTTCCTGCATGCCTTATAAATGTTCTAGGGCTCAATTATTGCTTGCAAACTTTTCTGAGCTTTTTGAGAAAAGGTAGACATAATTATTTGGTTTTAACATATATACTCTGCTGAGGGGTTGTCCTGAATGCAGAATAGATTATCCAAATTCATCTCAGGGATGTGTGAGATTTTGCAGTGCTGATTACATATCATTGGGGAACAAATTAAGCCTATCAAATGCCTCACCTATCAATCTTGAATCACACTGTACTTGAACCAGGGACATTGTGTTTTATTTACTAGATGATCAAACTCCCCTCCAAATGAATTAGCTCTTCTGCAATGTGTTGATTGGCAGAGTGGGAGCTTAGTAGGCAAGGGATTGTGTACTTCTTGACAAAAGACTTGTTGATGTCTAACTTTTGTGAGCATATTTTAAAACTGTTAAGTGAAATATCAGCATTCAATATTGATTATTCATTATTCTCAAAGAACAGGTTAAACCTAGGATTGTATATTCAGATTTATAAGAGAACTCAGAAACATTTGAATGCATTTGGAACATTACTCCTTGAAATATATTAAGATCGATGAATTTTATGAAATAGAGAATGGGTTAGGTGAAGAGATAAATCTCAAAATACACTTTTCCAGGGCTATCAGATATCTTTGCATTTTTTAAAATATGAAGTCAGCAAGATGAAATTGGTAACAGAAAGACAAATAACCTAATAAAAATTGTCAAAGAATATAAAAAGCTAATTCGGAAAGGAGTAATCCAATTGACCAGTAAATATATACTAGAGGCTAAAGTTTTCCAGTGGTCAGGGTAATGTAAATTAAAGTTAACAATGAGTTATTACTTTACACTAAATAGAATGAGAAAGAAATAATGGATGATTATATCCATTATTTCCCCCCTCCTGGGGGACACAAGGTGGGAGAAGTGGAGCCCTCCCACCTACACCATTAGTGGATGAATCAAGTATTACAATTCACTTGGGAAAGCAATGTGACCACATTTATTAAAGTATACTTACATTTCTTGGAATCCTTATAAATGAAAACACTAGTAAGTACAGATATAAAAGAAAGAAAGACCCATTTTCATTAGGAAAAAGACTAAACAAATTTTGGTAAATCCATAATGAGATGAAAAAGGCTAGCTGTCCACCAAAGTTTATTCTCTCCTTCTGCATGTAATCAACTCACAACTGGGATGTGGCTGCCTGGCCAAGAATATCCATGGCCTCCTTGTAGCTAAGTGTGGCCTTGTAAGTCAATTCTTATCAATGGAATATGAATGGAAGTGACGTGTACCAATTTCAGGGATGACCAATACACTTCCCACATGTGTTCCTTTCTGCTTCTTTTCCACTCCAGGGAGGAAATGCAGTGATTAGAGCAACCTTAGAAAGTAGATGTTGAGGATGGTAGAGCTGTCATCAGTCTAGGCCCCTGAACGAAGCTGCCTGTGGACACGAAGCAACTGGCTGGAACTAATAGATGAGAGAAATACATTTTTTTCCCTTTGTTTTGTCTTTGTTTTCTTATTGAAGTTTTTCGGTCTCTTTATTTTAGAAGTTTAGCCATTTACTCTGATGAATAACATGCTATGGAATGTTATATAACTACTGATAAAAAGGAGTTAGGTATATACTAGCTAAATAGGAAGGATTTTTTTTTTACATAGGAACAGTGAAATGCAAATATGTCTACACATGATCCCAATCTTATAAAATAAGTGCAGAAGTATATAACTCAGTAGGACACACAGAAAAGGCTGGAGATTGAACTAGCAACCAATAAACCAAGCTAAAGTCATTAAGGGAGAAATTAAATAGGTGGCATATAGTGTGAAATCTGAAAGTAACAGTACAGGAATTACCTGGGTAGTTTTTTTTCAAATTTTATGACTCCAATGTTTAATTGACTTCTGAGCCCATCATGATCTTTTATGCTATGTCTTTAAATGTCTACTTAGTATCATTACCTGAATGTTCTGCAGGTACTTCATATACAAAAAGGTGATTGTAGTCTTGAGAAAAAACAAAGAAACATGTGTTAAGTAGGTATTTTTGAGCACTTACAAAGTGTCAGACCCTATGATACATGCTGGGGGAGGCAGAAACTAAAAAAACAAACAAACAAAAAATAACCCTTCCATTCAAAAATACATAGTCAGATGATAAAAGAGCCATGAAGAGATAATTCCAACAAAATGTGGTCTATGCATTCATATAGGTACACACAGAGACATACAAGTTTGGAGAAGGTCTTTTCAGTCAATTTCAGATGCTAAGCTAATTGTCAGGGGTAAGTTGCACTGAGCCTGGTGAATCTTTGTGCTTTGGTGACACATGGTCTCACTGATTTAAGAACATTTATCACGTGTTATTGTTGTTAACTTACTAATTGGGGACAAATGTCTGTTTTGTTCTTTACTCCAGTTCCAGGTGCATACTATGCTAGAATATGAGGGAAAATGATGAAATAAACATGGCTCTTGTCCTCAAGAACTGAGAGGCTTGTGGGAACTGGCGACCTGTAAGAAAAGGTGTGAAAAGTTTTCAAATAAACTGAGATTCAGAGAATGTTCTTGTCAATGGCAACAAATATTTATGAGGACTAAAATGCAGTTCTTCAGTATTTTAGGAGGGAGGGCTGTTCTGCAACATTCTACAGTACTAGGGGCTTTAGGACGTTTCTGATTTACACTCTCTGTATTCAGATGGATTCAGTCTTGAGCTTATAGGAGCTTCAGGGTTCTGAAGGCAGGAGTCAGGCCTTGGATAGCTGATGACTGAGCAATGTGGGAAGAATCAACTTTGTAGTATATTAAGTGAATCCTTTAAGATACTCCTGGCTTGAACACATGGGACAAGTAACCACAAAAATTATTATAAAATCATCTTTCTTATTTATTCTCTACTCATATTTCTTTAAAAAAATTTATTATTGTTCAATTACAGTTGTCCACATTTCTGCCCCATTACTCTTCCAAGCTCTACCCTTATGCCATCTTCCACTTTCAACCCTTCTCTCACTACCATTGTCTTTTCCCAGGGGTCCTTTATACATGTTTCTTGGCTTGACCCTTCCCCTTCTTTCTCTCACTTCCCCTCAGCTCCTGTCACTTTCTTCATTAGATCCATGTCTCTGGTTCTGTTTTGCTTGTTTGTTTATTTTGTTGATTAGGTTCCACTCATTGGTGAGATCATGTGGTGTTTCTCTTTCACTGCCTGGCTTATTTCACTTAGCATAATGCTCTCCAGTTCCATCCTGGGTGTTACAAAGGGCAGGAGCTCCTTCTTTCTTTCTGTTGCATAGAATTCCATTGTATAAATGTATCACATTTTTTTGATCTACTCATTTACTGATGGGCACTGAGGATGTTTCCAGCACTTGGCTATTGTAAATAATGCTGTTATGAACACTGGGGAGGGGGGCATAGATTCTTTTGAATTGGTGTTTCATGATCCTTAGGGTATAATCCCAACAGTAGAATTGCCAGGTCAAAACACAGCTCTATTTTTAGTTTTTTGAGGAAATTCCATACTGTTTCCACAGTGGCTGCACCAGCTTGCATTTCCACTAACAGTGTACTAGGGTACCCTGTTTTCCACAGCTTTACCAGCACTTGTTTGTTGATTGTTTATGATGGCCATTCTCACTGGCGTGAAGTGGTATCCATTGTGGTTTTAACTTGCATCTCTCTGATGGTTAATGATGCTGAGAATCCTTTCATATGTCTCTGGCCCTTCTGTATGTCCTCCTTGGAGAACTGTTCAGGTCCTTTGTCCATTTTTAAATTGGATTGTATGTCTTCCTGGAGTGGAGTCATGTGAGTTCTTTATAGATTTTGGAGATCAAACTCTTGTCTGATGTATCATTGGCAAATATATTTTCCCATATGGTTGTCTCCCTTTTCAGTTTGCAGATGTTTTCTTTAGCTGTACAGAAGCTTTTAAATTTGATGTAGTCCTATTTGTTTATTCTTACTTTATACCCCTTGCTCCAGGGGACGTATCCGTGAAAATATTGCCACATGGAATATCTGAGATTTTCCTGCTCATGTTCTTCTCTAGGACTGTTATGGTGACACAACTTATATTTAAGTCTTTTATCCATCTTGAGTTTATTTTTGTGTATGGTGTAAGTTGGTGGCCGAGTTTCATTTTTTTGCATGTAGCTGTCCAGATCTCCCAACAGCATTTGTTAAAGAGGCAACTTTTACTCCATTTTATGCCCTGCCCTCTTTGTCAAATATTAATTGACCACAGAGGCTTGGGTTTATTTTTGGGCTCTCCATTCTGTTCCATTGATCTCTGTGTCTGTTCTTATGCCAGTACCAGACTGTTTTGATTACAGTGACCTTGTAACATAGTTTGATGTCAGATATTGTGATCCCTCCCGCTTTGTTCATTTTTCTCAAGATTGCTGTGGCTATTTGGGGTTGTTTATGGTTCCATATAAGTTTTTGAAATGTTTGTTGTATATTTGTGAAATATGCCATTGGTATTTTAATAGTGATTGGGTTGAATCTATAAATTGTTTTGGGTAGTATGGACATTTTGATGATGTTAATTCTTCCAATCCATGAACACAGTATAAGCTTCCATTTATTTGTGTCTTACTTAATTTCTTTATTCAGAGTTTTGTAGTTTTTTGAGTACAGGTCTTTTTTACATCCTTGATTAGGTTTATTCCTAGGTACTTTATTTTTCTTATTACTATAGCAATTGGGATTTTATTTCCAATTTCTGTTTCTGATATTTTGTTGCTGATGTTTGAAAATGCCTTCAATTTCTGAATATTGACTTATATCCTGCTGTTTTGCCAAATTCATTTATTAGGTTGAGTAGTTTTTTGGTGGAGACTATGGGGTTTCTATGTACACTACCATGTCATCTGTAAATGATGACAGTTTTACTTCCTACTTTCTAATTCTGATGTCTTTTATTTCTTTTTCTTGTCTGATTGCTGCGGGTATAACTTCCAATACTATGTTGAAGAGAAGTCGTGAAAGCAGACATCCTGGTCTTCTTCCTGATGTTAGTGGGAAAGCTTTTAGTTTTTGCCTGTTGAGTATGTTGGCTATAGGTTTCTCATATACAGCCTTTATTAGGTTGAGGTGTGCTCCCTCTACTTCCACTTTGCTACTGTTTTAATTGTAAATGGGTGCTGTACCTTATCGAATGCTTTTTCCACATCTATTGATATGATCATGTAATGTTTGTCTTTCCTTTTGTTTATATGATGTATTAAGTTTATTGATTTGTGAATATTGTACCATCCTTGCATCACTAGGATGAATCCCACATGACCATGGTGTATGATTTTTTATGTATTGTTGGATGTGTTTTACCAATATTTGGTTGAATATTTTAGTGTCTATGTTCATCAGCGATATTGGCCTGTAGTTTTCTTTCTTTGTTGTGTCCTTATCTGATTTTGGGATTAGGATGATGCGGGCCTTATAAAAGGAGTTTGGGAGTCTTCCCTCTTCTTGGATTTTTTTTTAGAATATTTTGAGAACGATAGGGGTTAGCTCTTCCTTAAGTGTTTTATAAAATTTCTCCTGTGAAACCATCCACTCTGGGCCTCTTGTGTGCCAGGAGTTTTTTTTTATTACTGCTTCAATTTTATCAACAGTTATCATTCTGCTCAGGCTTTCTGCTTCTTCTTGATTCAGTTTTGGAAGATTATATTTTTCAAGAAATTTGTCCATTTCACCCAGGTTTTCAAATTTCTTGCATGTAGTTGTGTGTAGTAATTTCTTACAATATTTTTTATTTCTGTAGTATCAGTTGTAATTTCTCCTTTTATTTCTGATTTTATTTATTTGGGTCCTTTCTCTTTCTTTTCTTGATAAGTCTGGTTAAAGGCTTGTCAATTTTGTTTATCTCTTGAAAGAATCAGCTCCTGGATTTATTGATCCTTTGAATTGTTCTTTTAGTATCTATGTTGTTTAATTCTGCTCTGATCTTGGTCATTTCCTTCCTTCTACTTGCTCTGGGTTGTCTGTTGTTGTTCCTCCCATTTTTGTAGATATAGGTTTAGGTTGTTATTTGAAATATTTCTTCTACTTTATGTAGGCTTGTATCACTATGAACTTCCCTCTCAGGACTGCCTTCACTGTGTCCCATAGGTTTTGGACTGTTGTGTGTTCATTTTCATTTGTTTTCAGAAACTTTTTTAGTTCTTCCTTGATCTCATGATTAATGCATTCATTGTTTGATAGCATGCTATTTGATGTCTTTGAATTTTACTGGTTTTGAGCTTTTTCCTTGAGGTTGGTTTCTAGTTTCAAGCCCTTGTTGTTGGAAAAAAGGCTTGCTATAATTTCAACTTTCCTGAATTTGTTAAGGCTGGTTTTGTGTCCTATTCATGTGGTCTATCTTTAAGAATGTTCCATGTGCATTTGATAATGTGTGTTTTGCTTCTTTGGGATTAAATGTTCTACATATATTAATTAAGTCCATTTGATCTAATACATTGCTCACATCCATGATATCTTTGTTGATTTTTTGGGGAGACATCCATCCATTGTTGACAGAGGAGTGTGAAAATCCCCTACTATAAGTGTCTTGTTGTCTATATCTGTCTTGACATCCTCTAAGATTTTCCTTTTATATTAGGGTGATCCTATGTTGGATGCACATATGTTTACAATATTTATGTCTTCTCAGTGGATTTTTCCCTGAAAATATTATGAACTGTCCTTCTGTGTCTCTTGTTATGGCCTTTGTTTTGAAGTCTATTTTTTCTGATATAAGTATTGCTACTCTGGCTTTTATCCCCTGTCCATTTGCTTGGAAAATTTTTTCCCAACCTTTTACTTTCAGTCTGTGTAGGTCTTTTGTTCTTAGCTGGGTCTCTTATAGGCAGTATATGTATGGGTCACGTTTTCTTATTCATTCAGATATCCTATGTATTTTGATTGGCACAGTCAATCCATTTACATTTAAGGTTATTATTATTATTATTATTATTATTTTTTAAAGATTTTATTTATTTATTTTTAGAGAGGGAAGGGAGAGGGAGAGAGAGAGAAACATCGATGTGCAGTTGCTGGGGGACATGGCCTGCAACCTAGGCATGTGCCCTGACTGGGAATCGAACCTGCGATGCCTGGTTCGCAGCCCGCGCTCAATCCACTGAGCTACACCAGCCAGGGCACATTTAAGGTTATTATTGATAGGTACTTATTCACTTTTCCCTTTCATACCTGTGTTATTCTCTCTCTCTCACTCTTTTTCTTCCTCTTCCTAAAGCAGTCTCTTTAGCATATCTTGCAATGTTGGTTTGGTGGAGGTGTATTCTTTTAGCCTTCTTTTGTCTGGGGAACTCCTTATTTTGCCTGACATTTTAATTGAGAGCCTTGCTGGGTAGAGTAGTATTGGTTGCAAGACTTTGATTTTCATTACTTGGAATATTTCTTGCCATTCCCTTCTGGCTTCTAGTGTTTCTGTTGGGAAGACCTTTTTGAGGTTTCCTTGTATGTTACTTCTTGTTTCTCCCTTGCTGCCTTTAAGATTCTCTTATTAACTTTGAATTTTGCCATTTTAATTATGATGTGTCTTGAAGTGACCCTCTTTGGGTTCCTCTTGATTTGGACTCTCTGTGCTTTCTGGACTTCTGTGACTTTTTCTCTCATCAAATTAGGGAAGTTTTTCATCATTACTTTTTCAAACAGGTCTTCTATCCTTTGCTCATATTCTCCTCCTTCTGGTATCCCTATTATATGGATATTATTGTGTTTCATGTTGTCTTGCAGTTCCCTTAACCCCTCTTCATTCTTTTTGAGTATTTTTTTCTTTTCTTGCTCCTTCTGGGAATTTTTTTTTTATCTTGTCATCCAGCTTGCTGATTCAATATTCTTCTTCATCTAACCTGCTTTTGATTCCTTCTATTGTGTTCTTTAATTCAGAAATTGTATTGTTCATTTCCTCTCAGCTATTGTTGATAGTTTCTATGTTCTTTTTCATGTTGAAATAGTTTGCACAAGTTCCTTATAGCTTCCTTGTAATTTTTTTGTAATTCTCACTGTGTCCATTGAGTTTCCTTATAACCATTGTTTTGAATTCAATACCTGATAGTTTATTTGTCTTTATTTCATTTAGCACTCTTTCTGAGGATTCATCCTTTCCTTTTGATTGGGTTTTTTTTCTTTGTTTTCTCATTTTCGGGGGGATACTCTTCTTGTTGTGCTTCTGCTTCTTAAATTGATCTGTTTTGACTCCCTGTCTTTGTGATATGAACTTCTATAGTACAAGGACTTTGAAATTCAGTGGTGCAGTCTCCTGAACTAGATGCTCTTGGGATGCCCTATGTGCTGTTGGCTCTCTGGGTGTAATTGGCTTTTGATTGTTGTTGGGTGGTTCTTTGGTGGGTCCTCTTCATCTGGTTTTCTGAGAGTCACTCTGCCCACCATGTCTTGTATGCAGGTATACATGTATTGCAAAAAAACCCCCACAAAGCACATGAGACAAACTCACACCCACAAAAATAACTTCTCCCTGCCCCAACCCCACTGTCAACAGCAAATAAAACAGTATTAATAAGGGTGTAAAGAGATTCAGACAATTATAAGAAAAGAGAATGAATATAAGATGACCTATTGAAATAAAAGTGATTTTTCAAAAGATATGTGGAGGAGCGCTAATAAGAGTTGGGAATCAGAGCAATGTGAGAGATAAAGTAACATTTACATCACGAATAAAAAAGGGAATGAAGAAGGTGGAATGAAGTCTGAGAAGGAAAGCATATAGTATTATGTTTAAGGAGACATTAAAGTAAAATAAAGTGATAGAAAGGAAAAGGAAGAAAAAATTAAATAAATAATAAAAAATTAGGGGCTGAATTGGGGAGAAAGATGCACGACAGCACTATCAACAACAAATGAGCTAAATTGAATATAGGTGGGATGGGAATAAGAAAGTAAAAAGAAAGAAAATCTTAAGAGATTTCTAGAGGAATCAGAAGTGATTTTGAAATGATAGAGGGAGAGGGAATACTAAGTGTGAGAAATGAAACCAGGCTATGACAGGGGAAAATCAAAATTTGAGATAAAAAGAAAAAGGAAAATAAAAATAAAAGGGGAGGAAGAAGAAAAAGAAAAATTAAAAAAGACTAAGGCAGGGCAAAATTAAAAATTTGAGATGAAAAATGGGTAGGAGAGGGGACTGGTAAAACTTGAGATTTGAAATACAAAAGTAGTGAAGATCTAGATATAAAATTGAAAAATGTAACAACAATTACCCTACCCACAACCAACTACCAAAGATTCTAAAGGTGGTGAGAGAACGTGGGTATTTTAAGAATGGGGAAAAAGCATGTGAGATGACCCTTGACAAGAAAATTGGTGTTGTGAGGCTGGATGGGGGAGAAATAGTAAGAGTGTGGGACAGAAACGTGTTGTAGCAAGAGAGAAAACAAAATTTAGAATGAAAATAATTAGAGGAAAGAAGAAGGTAAAATGGATAAGGCAAAAGAGGGGCAAAATACATGAATTGAAATAAACTATAGTATAAAACCTACTGACAATACGCACAAGCTTGATGGACAAGAAATGAGTGTTAAAAAGGTATTCAGGAAAGAAAATATCCCCAATTATGGGGAAGACCATGGTGGATTTTGTCTCATTAGCATCGAGTATTTACCACTATTTTTTCTTTCTGGCTTCACCTCTGGTAATGTCAGATGGTGACCCCTTCTGACCTTAGGCTGGTCAAGACTTCCAGGGATCTACTGTCTGTAGCTGACTTCTTCAGTTGTTAATCTAGTCACTCTGCACTCAGCAGTCAGGTTTAAGCACCACAAGGGCAAGGCAGGCTCTCTCCTGGGGTCAGGGTTATTGCTCTCCCTCAGGTTGATGCTGCTAGGAGGGGAGTGGTCTGCCTGAGCAAGATGGCTGCTGCCATGTGAGTGATGACTCAGCACCAGAATCACAGCAGCTACTCTCTTAGTTCTCTCCCCAAAGCCTCCATCCCCAGTCTCTCCTTAGGCTTCTCTAGCCCACTCTGCCCCCAGCCTTTGCCAGAGCCCAGGGTAAGTGGCTACAAATGGAAATTTATGCCTTGGACTTCTAAATGGCTCTTTGCGTCTCAAGCTGTCTGTCTCTGGCAGAGAGCAACTCTGCCACTCTTCACCACTGGATGTTATCTGTGTAATTTTTGGGCTCTGGTGCTCTAGGCTGGGTATCCCAACTTAGGGTTTAGACCCTACACTTCTCATGGGGATTCAATCAGCTGCTTAGGTATCCCTCTGGTACTTCAGCTGCTGCTTTCAGCTACCCAGTCATCCCTCTTGTGTCTCCACAACACTTCTTACCAGTCAGGTAGTACTGAAACTGACTCTTGTCTGTCTGAGGTTATAAGGCTTCTCTCTCATTATTGTTCATTTGTTTGTTCTGGGTGATTTCTCCATAATTTAGTTGTAATTCCAGGTTGGTCCTGGGAGGAGGTTAATGTGACTTCCATTTACTCCTCCACCATCTTGCCACCCTCCTACAAGTTCTTTTTCTCTACTCATATTTTTTGGATACTAAGGGCAAAAAATGAAACTTTTCCCTTTCAATTGCTTTGGGGACTATTCTAAAAGGGGTAATAGTGGATGGATGGTTTCTTTAGGTATTTGGTGAAATTTTGTTGGAACTGATACACCATCTTTCTCATCCAAATAATGATCCCAGAGAGAAATAGGCTTAGAACTACAGAGCTATAAACATTCAAGTTGGAGGTATTTAAAGGTCATCTAGTTTAACTACTCACTTGATGCTTTAGGTCAAATTTCCATGATGACATTTCGAGTCTTCCACAGACTGGGACCCCCAACCAACTTTCCAGCCAGGTCTCATTTCATTTGTACGCATGCTCTTAGGAAGGCTGGATAGCTAAATGCCCATTTTAAAGTAATTTCTGGCATGTTTATGTGTTCATACAAGTTACCATCTTATCAGCATGATCATACTAGTAAGTGAACAAAGAATTTCATTTAGATTTATATTTGTATCTGAAATTGTTACTTTAGAATATATATAAGCATATATCTATAATGGAATGAAAAACTTTTTATATGCTTTATGTGTAGCAAATCCCATGAGTCATTTCCATCCCAGAGAAATAGATTGATTAGTATAGAAACACTAGAATTATAGATTAAGTTTAGGAAACATATTATACCCTTTTTGTTTTCCAAATATGTGTTGAAATAAAATGGTAATATAAGGCAAAAAAATAAAGAAAAATAGATTGTGATGTGATTTTATTGTTAATTGCAACATTTGATGACTAAACAAAATCACTTTTAAAAATTATAGTTAATTTTAAGTTATTTAATTTTATTTATATTTCAATGACTTTCCTAAATATAGTGGTTGATTCAGTTCTTAAATTGCTTGAAACATTAGATTTTGATGCAGTTGATTACTACTTGAAATATTTTCTTTACTTGGATTTCAGGACCCCACACATTCTCCTGTTGATAAATATCCCCTTCTGCTCCCCCCCTTTGCTACTAAGAATAAAACTGAAATCAACAAACCTGAGTTTTTAATTTTTCAGTGAATCCCTGAGTATGGAATTGCTAGATTATAGTGTATGTATAGTTTTATTTAAAAACCTGCTAAACACTTTTCCAAAGTGGTTGTAGCATTTTATACTTCCACCAGCAATGTATAAGAGATTGAGCTGCTCCATATCCTTTTGTTGTGGTCATTTCAATGGTAGCCAATGTAGTGGGAATGAAGTGTTATCTCATGATTTTAATTTATGTTCCACTGGTGACTGATGATACAAAAAATATTTTCACTTGTGTATCATTTTTTGTTTGTATACCCAGTTTTTTGAAGCAACTGTTCAAATACTTTGCCCAGGTTTAATTGAGTTGTCAGTCTTTTCTGTTATTGATTTGTAAAAGTTATGTTGCTGAACATCATGGCTGTTTTCAACATTTCTGGTATGCCTTTTCTTTTTGCTTAACAATGACTACTGATGTTTAGAAGTTTTTAATTTTTCTCGTGTGCAGAGTATGGTTTTTCTTCATTTTTTCCCTCAAAAATCAGTAAAACTTTATTCACTTCCATTCTTTCTTCATTAACAGAAAACTGGAGAAATAAAAAATGTTTTGCATTTACAAAGATAAATGGCCCCTTCACCCAGAGAAGATCAAAACCTCAGATGACAACACAGAAGATAACAGTGCCCTCCCCCACATTCCCTGAGCTGACCCTTGTCATCCTAGACAAAGCCTTCATTCCATTGGCCAGGGACCCTGTGTGTGGCCAATTCAAGGTGAGGGCCAAGAAATCAGACCAATCCGTCGCTGTGATATAAAGTTGAACAGAAGCTACTCTCAGGGTCAAGTGACTCTAAGGGTCAAGGGCACAGGAACCAGGCAGCTACTTATAAAAAAAAACAACGCAAGATTTATTTCAGGCACAACTTCTAATTTTATTTTGTTTTGTTTTAAATCAGTAAAAGAAAATGGGTCCTAGAAACTGCAATGGTGTAAGCAGCAGCAAGTTTGTGCATTCATCTTTTTGTTTGTTTGTTTAAATACATTTAAATTTTCACATTCCTGGCATATCTCATTTGCATGAAACTCTGTATCATACATACTAATTGTAGTAAATTTACTCCCCACCCCATTCCTCAGTGAAAAAACCCAACTACTCTGGAAGATAATTTTCATTGGAATCTAACCAAACTTCATTAAGTGAACTGTGACAAGTTTATAAATGACATGAAAAATAACATTTCAACATTTGGCCATTGACTTAAGGAAGTGGTTTGCCTATACAAACTTTTATAATTAATACAGTCTACCTTCATATGGTCCTCAGAATTAAAACACAATGAACAGGAAAGAAAAAAAAAGAATGAAACTGAGTGCTAAGGCAGGACATCTTACCAGATGTAGTGAAGGTACAGTATATACTAAATATCAAGTGCAGACTTTCATAGGACCAACAAGGTAGCAGTCTGTATTTTTCACTCAACATGGGCTAAGTGGATTCTGGAGTTACCACTTGTGTTGAATGCACCAAATAAAGCTCCTAAAATTGATGCTACAAGGCACCACCTTAGGTTTTCCAGGATGCAACTGTGTGTAATTTTAAAATAGTTTTCTTAAATTTATTTGTTCTTTCAAACATAACACGAGGAAGGTTTTAAAATTGGAAGGTGTAATAGCTTAATAGAATAAGTATTCCAGATTTTGGAGAGAGATGAAGAAGGAGCTATTCAGACCCTTCACCAGAATCCCCCTAACTTGATCATAGTGAGTTTTTTCTGTTTGTTTTTACAGTTTTCCCATTTTTTCCTCCTTTATCCCCCCTCCACTATGCACCCTTCAACTATCCAGCATCCCCCCTTAGTTCATGTCCATGGGCTGTACATATAAGTTCTTTGAATTCTGTTTCCTCTACCATTTTGCCCTCTCCCCATCTATTTTATGCCTACCAATTATGCTTCTTCCCTGTACCTTTTCCCTCTATTCCTCACCTCCTTCTCTCCACTAAAAGCCTTCATGTGATGACCATTTCTCTGATTCTGTTCCTCTGTTAGTTGTTTGCTTTGTTTTCATTGTTTTTCTCTTTTTTAGGTTCATTTGTTGATAGTTGTGAGTTTGTTGTCATTTTACTGTTCATAGTTTTTGATCTTCTTCAATTTCTTAGATAAGTCCCTTTAACATTTCATATAATAAGGGGTTGGCGATGATGAACTCCTTTAACTTGACCTTATCTGGGAAGCACTTCATCTACCCTTCCATTCTAAATGATAGCTTTGCTAGAGTAATCTTGGATGTAGGTCCTTGCCTTTCATGATTTTGAATACTTCTTTTCAGACCCTTCTTGCTTGTAAGTTTTCTTTTGAGAAATCATCTGATAGCCTATGGGCACTCCTTCATAGGTAACTCTTTCCCTTTCCTCTTGCTGCTTTTAAGATTGTCTCTTTGTCTTTAGTCTTGGGTAACTTAATGATAATGTGCCTTGATGTGTTCCTCTTTGTGTTCAACTTCTTTGGGGCTCTCTGGGCTTCCTGGACTTCCTGGAAATCTATTTCCTTGGCCAGATTGGGGAAGTTTTCCTTCATTATTTGTTCAAATAAGTTTTTAATTTCTTGCTGTTGTTGTTCTCCTTCTGAAACTCCTATAATTTGGATATTGGAATGTTTCAGGTTGTCCCAGAGGTTTGTAAGTTTCTCTTCACTTTTTTGAATTCTTGTTTCTTAATTCTGTTCTGGTTGGATGTTTATTTTTTTGCTTTTGTTCCAAATCATTGCTTTGAGTCCTACTTTCTTTCCTGTCACTGTTGGTTCCCTGAATATTTTGCTTTATTTCACCTTGGATATCTTTCATTTGTTCTTTTATTTTTCAACCAAGCTCAATCAGTTCTGTGAGCATTTTGATTACCAAGGCTTTAAACTCTTCATCAGATATGTTGGCTATCTCCTCATCACTTACCTCTCTTTCTGGAGTTTTGCTCTGTTCTTTCATTTTGGCCCTATTTCTTTGTTTGGGGGCCCCTGTTAAATTACAAGCGGGTGGGGCCTTAGGTATTCACCCTGGCTGGGCAACCCTCTTTGCTGTGCTGCAGTGCTGCCTATGAGGGAGGGATTGGAGAGGGAACAATGCGACTTGCCTTCTTCACTCTAGCCCCACTTTTCAATGAACTCAAATGTGAGACTGGGAGTTCTTCCCCCTGCCACAACCCCTGCCATAGTCCACAGTCAGTTCTGAGTCTCAGTTTTCTGTTCAGTCAGCCCCACCCACATGGTCCACCACCTTGCTGCAGCCAGCCCCACCCTCACAGTCCACTGCCTTGTAGCAGGTTGTGTCTGTCCACCCGACTTACTGGTCTGGTTGGTCTGGTTGACTATTTCTTTAATTCCTTGGTTATCAGAGTTCCACTGAGTTTGATTTTCTGGTACTTCTGGTTGTTTATTCATTTTAGGTTGGTTGTTATCCTCCTTTTGGTTATGTGAGGAACTGAAGTGTTTCTACCTACAACTATCTTGGCCAGAACCCGACATTTATTTTCCTTTAATGTTTGATAGAATTTAGCAGTGAAGCCATTGGGGCTAGAGTTTCCTTTTTAGAAACACTTTAAATAATCAATTTAATTTCTTTAACAAATATAATGCTATATAAATTGTCTATTTCTTCTTGTTTTTGTTTTGATAAGTTGTGTTTTTCATGGAACTAGTCCACTTGAACTACACTATCAATTTATTGGACTAAAGTTATTAATTATACTTCCTTATTATTTTTAATATCTATAATATCTGTGTTGATATGCCATTTTTATTCTTAATATTGATTGTGTGTTTTCTCTCTCTCTTTTTAACCAGAATTGCTATGGATTTATCAATTCTATTATCTTTTTAAAAAGCTAAATTTTGTTTTTATTGGCTTTCCTTTATTGTCTGCTTTCCACTTTTCTGGTCTTTATTACTTTATTTATAATTTTAATCTATCTTTAATCATATATAATATTTTACTTCTATTTACCTTAGATTTATTTATTTTTTCCAGTTTCTTAAAGTGAAAGCTTATATCTTTGATTTTAGATTTTCCTTGTTTTCTAATGTAAACATTTAGAGCTATAAATTTCCCTCTTAGTACCTAATTAGCAGCATTTTACAAAGTTTGACATATTGTGTTTTTATTATTGAGTTATAACTTGTGATTTCTTCATTGACCTCTAGGTTATTAAAAGGTGAATGTTAGTTTCCAAATAGTTGGGGATTTTCTAGGTACATTATTATTGTTGAGTTCTAATTAAATTTCTTTTTGGTCAAATAATGTACTTTGTATAATAATTTGAGAATTTTGAGGTTTAGTTTTGACTCATTACATGGTCTATCTTGTATATTCTAGGTACACTTGAAAAAATTTTGTATCCTACAGTTGCTGGGTGAGTTGCATTATAATTTAATTAGGACAAATTGGTTGATGGTGTTAATCAAATTTTTCTTTAATTTGTGTTGATTATTTCATCTAGTTCTTTTAGCAGTTATTGATAGAAAAATACCCAAGTCTCCAACCATGATCATGAATTTTTTTCTTCACTTAATTTTGTTTTTTCTCCATTTACTGTTTTAGGTTTGTACTTAACAAGACTTGTTTGCTTGATAAATTAATTATTTTATCATTATGAAATACCCTCGTGGCTTTGAGAAATATTCTTGCCCACACTCTTGAAGTCTGGGAGGCCGGGCCTTTAGCCCTACTTACTGCTTTTGATTTTTGTTACTTTTTAGGTACATAGAGGTATTAATTTTGTATTTGAGAATGGTTATCTCTTTATAATTTTTTTTAAACTTTACCAACTCTTTTTGGAATATCAATCAGGGCAGGCTGAGTATATGTGTATATTTATGTGTGTGTAGTTCACAGAAAGAGTTTACCGTGCAATCTTGACTGGAAGTCTTGTTTCTTTATCTGTAAAATAAAGATAATAATATCTACTTATAGCCTTAAGTGATATCAGGCATGTAGAGCGTGGAGAAAGATGCCTGACATATAAAAGTCCTGGTAAATATTTGGGGCATTTTATTATAAAATAGTCATTCAGTTATTGCAAAATGGTAGATATGAGCATGAGGACATAAAAATTGCATCAGGTCCTGAAAACTTCATCTGGAATATTTGTTTTTGAGAAAAATCTCTGTGTGAGGGTATAACAAGTATGGGATAGGGGTTTTTGCTTTGGCCTATTGATTTTTTGGAAGAAATATTTATCTTTTGGGTAGCCATTCAATGAAAGGCAGCATTGGGAGATAATTCTTCATGTGTCTTTTGTGTTTTTGCATGCATTACAATGTCAGTCACTGGGTTCCTTTTATTCTAAACTTTCTAAGAATGTACAGTGAATAGCTAGCTATACAGTTGCTATATAATAGCAGTTCAATTTAGATTGAGAATTTCTGGATTCTTCTTGATTAATTTTTCATGTACCTCACTCTCAGAAGGGAACTCCAGTTCCCCAGGCTTTCACAGTTCCTACCACATGATAGAGATAAAACAATATCCTTAGGGACTGCTGTCTGGAAGTAGCCAGTATTATGCTCAAAGGCATATGGTGTCTCACTTGGCCAGGTGGTAGAGTTACTACCAGCACTACTCATTCAGGTATTATGGTCTCTTTAGAACATGATCTTTGGTGAAAGTACATCTGCTGAGCCTATCAAAACACTTGTTTGCCTCAAGTGGGCATCCTTGTTCCCTAAGAATTCTCTTGTAGTTACCATTACTCTGCAAAGTTTCTGTATATGTGTAGGTGGTCTTAAGATATAGGATAGCCATGGACATTGGGGTTCTCTCACCAACATTTATTTTATGCCTCCCCAAATCTGAAATAGCTAGATTTTGTTGGGCTTGAACTAAGCTGCTTCTTGTTCAGTAGTCTTGGGTCTTCTCATAAATACCCCATATGAATTTTTGAGTTGGAGAAGAGGCATATGAAATTTCAAAACAGTGTATACATTAACAATTGTTTGTAAGTCTTAGGTGATGTCAACTTGCCACTTCGACTTCAGCCCCAGTTTATCAGATCTCTTTGAAATCCTTAGAGGTTTGGAATTCAAAGAAAGACTGTCCTGCTTTTAAAAATACACATTTACTGTGATGAAAGCTCTCAAAATTGCCTCTTGTATGCACCTGTCTCTTATTTGAAATGTGTGCTTGATATTATTTTTTTATCTCTGGTTCAGCAGTAATTTCATAGGAACATTAGTTGTCAAATTTTCTGTTCTCTCTTTGACACCCCTCCCTCCAGCATTGACTCCTGGGTGATGAGAGAAGTGCCATGAAGAGCCACTGGCAGACAGATGATATATTATTTCGTTTTTGCTCTCACTTTATTTACAATGATCATTGAATTTGTTTTACCAGATGAAACTGGAGCTGTCTCTGCAAGCAATTAAGTTGTGTTAACCAAACAAATGCACTAACTGTAATTTCCACATGGCACAGTGTTTCACATTTACTGCACCTTGGGTTTGAGAAAAATCACACTTTAAAGCCATATGAAATGAGTTTTGTAGAACTGGCAGGAATACAATATCATACAGAAATTGAGTAGGTAAACTACTGAAGTAAAAAATAAATAAGTGTAAGAGAAAATTATATGCTGAAATAGGGATGGAGAAAAAGAAAGAGCAAATAAGACTTTTTATGAGCAATAAAAAGAAGAAGAAAGTAAAAAAATAAAGATTTAGGAGTGATAATAAAAGAAGAAAAGGAGGAAATATCAAGATAACAATGGTATTTTCTAAACAGATTCTCCCTAGGATGCCCATTTGGGCATTGGGCACAGTCAGAATTCTGTATTACAACGATAAAGTGTCTTGTTTTTCTTTCTGTAGGGTACTTTTTGTTCTTATACCACAGTATCTTAAAACAATTTTAGGAGGAATGTTCTCTTGATTTATATATTTACATATGTATTGAGTGCCCTCGAAGATGTTAATGCCCTCGTGGTGTTGAGCCTGAAGGCGGGCGTCCGAAAGTTGGTAGGTTAGTGATGACACAATGAAACTAACATATAACCCAGAAGGTCAGTCAACCTAAATACTACGTGTTTTCTGACCCTGATACTAGGTGATAACTGGTTTACTTAAGAAACAACTTTCTAGTCATTTTTGTCAGTTTTCTGATTGATGACACAAATAAATTGGTCCTATTCTTACTTATTGATACTGGCAGAAGAATAAATGGCAGTGTGTACAAAAAATCTACAAACACGTTTTTAAGACCTTACTAGATAATGATTATAAATACATATTTCAGGTTTGATGACCTTAAAGAAATTCTGGGTAAGTTTAGCAAGGGGGAGGATGTTGTCAAACAAACAGACATAATGAGGTAATTTATAGGCATGTAGGGAAGAAGATTCTTGGCACTTTTTAGTCAAACTGTTATATAAGAATGAGAAACAGTAAAACTACGGGTAGTAAATAGAGTATTCAAAATTTTATGCTCCATAAAGGAGCAAAGTTGCATTGTGAATGGGTTATAAAAGGAGAATAAAAAAATAAAGGAAACTTGAATTTTAATAGAATATAAATGGATTTAAGGAATGTTGGCCTGCAAATTTTATTCTTATTTCATTTTATGGTAATAGAACTAATTTTACTTTTTAAAGAGCTGCTGCCTGTCTTTGGAAAGCAAATATTTATCTCAGAAAATTAGAATTTAAAATAATGTCAAAATAACACTAAAACCTGAGCCTTGACAAATATGATGATGTGGAATCCTGAGTTGACCCTCACTGAGAATTAATCCCTGAGAAATAGCAGTAACTAGGAAGATCAGGGAGGTCTGTAAGTCAATGTAGAACAGGGCTGCAGAGTAATGTGGTGGGACCAGAACAAGCCTGAGAGACCAAATTTTCTGGTTGGAGTGAAAGCTCTACTAATTACTCAGTCTATACTCAGTTTAGAAAAGTCCACTAACATGTCTGAGTCTCAGTTTCATCATGCATAAAAGTGATACTTATATTGCCTTCCTGCTTCTCAGGATTACTTGATCAAATCAATTCTTTCTCCCCACCAGGGACTACAGTTCACTGGTCCTAGTACCTTTTAAGTCATTCCTCACCACACTGTCATCCTTTATTCCTTCCTTATTCTGAAGAGATTCCATGGCCTGTCATTGTAACTATTCCCTTCCCTGCGCTCTCAACTCCTTTACTCCTCCTACTTCTTGCAATTGTTTGGCAAAACCACCACCCTGGTAAAATCTAACTTTCTACATACTTTGAACTTGCATTCATGAAACTGAATGTATTTAAGAAATAAAAAATCACGTGATTTCACTTTAAATTCAGGACAATTTCAAGTATGTCTGTACTGGTTCTATGATAATCATATTAAATTCTAATAATTTTAATTTTATTTCCTGCTTTCTTTCTAATTAGATTTTGCTATTAACTTTATGCTAATGTCACAAAATGTTAACTTCATAAAGGGAATGTTCTTTCATTTTCTATTCTCTTTAAGTATTTCTTTATGATGGATATTACTTATTCTTTAATATTTGGTAAAATTCATCTGTAAATCTGGGTTTAGTGAGAATTATTTGAGTGTGTTTCTTTGTGTATAGATTTTGAACTATTAATTCAAATTTTAAAATTATTATAAACTTTTTCAAGATTTTTATTTCTTCTTGAATTCAGTTTTACAAGCCACATGTTTTTTTAGAAAGTGGTATATTTCAGTTGTATGTTCAATTTGAATGGCATAAAGTTGTGCACAGTATTTTTATTTTTTAAATACCTGTGCGATCTGAACTATTCTCCTCACTTGAGGTGTAATATTTAATTTTACCTTCTCTCTTATTTTTTATTATCATTTTCTCCAGATTTGACTATTTTATGTCTTTAAATATTCAATAATAAAGTTACACTATAATATTTCAATATATATATTTAAAAATTATTGTTTTTATTTCTCTTGTTCTTTGATTTTTTCTGCTCTTTTTTATAACATAATATTAATGTTTGACTGTCTGATTTTCTATTTTTTATTTTTAATAGATACATTCAAAGATACAAGTATATCCTTATATTTATTTAATAATAAAAATAAAGGATCTAAGTACTACTTTGGCTGTATACCATTATATTTAATATGTATCACATTTGGTACCATTTAATTATAAATATTTTCTAACTTATAATATTATTTCATCTTTAATTCGTGACTTTTTAAGGAGTACATTAAATTAACCTATGTACATATGGGCCCTGGCTGCTGTGGCTCAGTGGATTGAGTGCTGACCTGTGAACCAAATGGTCACGATTTGATTCCCAGTCGGGGCACAGCTTGGACTGAGGGCACTTGAGAGGCAACCACACCTTGATGTTTTTCTCCCTCTCCCCCTCTTTTCCCCTCTCGTTAAAAATAAATAAATAAAATCTTTAAAAAGTTAATCTTTCTACATATGGATATTTAAAAGTTACTTCTTAAACTTTAAAAATTAATTTCTAAATTAGTTACATCTTTGTTAGAGAATATGGTTTATTGATACTAATTCTTTGATATATGGGTTTGATGTCTTAACATGTAGTCATTTTCTAAAATTTTCCAGCATGCTTGAGAGAAAATAATCTCTTGTTTGGGAGTAGTTCTGCATGTGTCCTTGGATACAACTTCCTAGTTATGTTCCTCATTTTTTGGTCAACTTATTGAATCAGTTACAGAAAAAAATATGTAAAATTCTCCTACTTTGTAGTTGAATGACAATATTTTAGTGATTTTCTATTAACAATGCTTTATGTATTTTGAAACTGTGTTATTAAATGCATTATCTTGTTAATTGCACTTAACATTATGCTATGTCTTTTTTGTCCTTAAGAATGCTTTCTTTTTTTACAACTTATTTTTTCTGATATTAATATAGACCTCAATTTTGGTGAATATGGGAGACACTGCTAGTTTCTTTTTTTAAATATTTTTTTAAAAAAAATTTATTTAGTTTTAGAGAGAAGGGAAAGGAGGGAGAAAAGGAGATTAACATCAATGAGAGAGAGAAATATTGATCACTTGTTTCTCATACATGCATTAACCAAAGACTTCACCTGCAACCCAGGCAGGCATGTGCTCAGACAAAAAATCAAACTGGTGACATTTGGCTTTATGGAACAATGCCCAACCAATTGAGCCACACAGGTCAGGGGAACACTGCTAGCTTCCTACTCAGTATTTAGCCATTTATTCTTGTTAATAGAACTCCATTCTTGTTCAGTGGCAATTGGTCCAGATAAAATACCCTATCATCCAGCGTCTTTATAGCCAGTAGTAGCCATATGCCATATTAGATTGAATTATATGTTGTATTTATTTATGTGTGTAAGCTTAGTTGAGGAGTAGCAATTTTATGTGATTGAACCTAGTATTTTTGGCCAACAAGTTATAAATACAAACCACTAGCTTTTGTGAAGGCTGTTTTAAAGGAGCTGTATTTTCGTGGCTGGCTTATTCAATCTTCTGTCCTTTTCCTTTTTCCATCATTTTTTTCTGTGATCTTTGACCCAATGACTGGCGTTGCAATGGACTAAAAGATTGAAAGATGCATCTTAAAGAGGGCAGGGTAGAAGAACAGAAACTGTTCTTGGGAACTCTAAACAATTGCATGAACCCTAGAGTGTGTACCTCTGTATATGTTATTATGTGAGAAAAATAAACCTTTATTTAGTTAGTCTAGCCTCTACTCTTCTCTTACCCTAATCATTGCTTTTGTTGGTTATGACCCACAGCTAAGTAAATAGCTCCAAATAAATTGGGCTAGTTTGCTTTATACAGGTTTTCTCTAGTCCTCAGTTCCCCAGATTAAAGGAGAGGGGAATTAATTCTAAATTGAAATGAACTTGTTATACTTTTAGAAAGACATACACTGGAGAAGAATAATAAGGAAATACTGCTCTTTTTGTTTCTGTCCAGACACAGGAGAAGCTTTACATGTAGTGGCTAGAAGGGAGAGAGGACCCCAACTATAGCTCCCTACTTCCCAGGCCTCTGCCATTTCAATCAGGAGGTATTTGAAAAAAATATTGATTTCACTTCCATTTACTTCCAGTGACACTTCATCGCTGCCTTTGGGAGAAGAGTTTTATGTTGTATTGTTATGTACAATGCCTAATCTGGAATACAACAGATGTGTTTGGGGATTAATGAGCTCTAGTATGCATGCCGCTGGTTCTGGTCCTGAATTTTAGGGCTAAGGACATGGTAATGGCTACTCTTCATTAACTTCCTACTATGTGCCAGGACCTGTATTAACTCTTAGTTCTTACAGCAATAGGTAGGTGATGTTATTAACAGCTTTAGAGGTTGAATAATTTGCCCAGAGTCGTCTGGTTAGAAGAGGGCTGAGCGGGTATGGAAGTCTGGCAGCTGGACTCCACAATCTCTGCTATAACCCATATCCTGTTCGCTGCTTTGCCTGATCCTTGTCTCCCTGGGAGTTTGAACCACATAAGTAAAGAAGCTGTGGTGAGAGAAGTGGGAAAGAAAAAAAAAGAAAAGCAAACAGGCACGAGCTGTTGGAGGGGAAAAGGCCATCGCTGAAGAAGCTTCCAACAAAAGCAAGACCTTCCCACTCAGTGCTCTGACCTATCCTTGTTTGAGTGTATCCAGAAGTGAAATTACCATTTCTATTTTTACTTCTCTGAGATTTTTTGCAATAGTTTCAGGCAGGGATGGTGAAAGTTTTTCTCCACAGTCATCCTTTCACAACAAATCTAAGGCATTTTTCTGAGGTTTGGTTCCACTTTGCTTCCATGAAGGGGCTTGTGGTAGAAAGTGTGGTTCTCTGAAGCCTGACAGACTTGAATTTGTATGTCCCTTCAGTTGCTTACCAACCTGCATGATTTCTGTGACCTGGATAAGTCACTTAATCACTCTGAGCGAGTCTGCTTATTTATCAAATGGGAATATTAATTGTTAGCACATTAGTTTGCTCATTCAGTCAGTAAATGTGCATTGATTGCCTGCTTTGTGCTGGTCACTGACAGGTAATGTTGGTCACAAGTAGATAATAAATAATATTAGATCTTACCTTCAGTGAACTCTCACCCAGCAGAGGAAATAGATGAATAAACAGATAATCACCCTCCTATAATGCACTGACTGGAACAGTGCAGGCTGCTGTGGTGAGGATTATAGAACAGCTGGCAGGTAAAAGGCACTCAGCAAATACAGGCCCTCGTTTACTTCTTTCCTGGTTCTGAAGGAGCCTGCTGCTGCCAACCTTTCTGTCCATATGTGTGGTTTTATTTCAGAAACCTGCCTGAGGCTAGGGTGTCTTTTTGTGTTTAATGTGTAGTGTGGCTCAGAGGTGATGATGCTGTTTAACTACCTTTCAGAGCCAAATGAGGTGATTTGTGTCTGTAGTTTGCACCTTAGACACCTATTTTTCAGATCAGTCTTCATGTGGTACTTTATACATGAATCTTAAATTTTCTCTAAAAGAAAAAAATGTGAGAAGGGAAAGCTGTAATAAGAAAATACTAACATTTTGAGAAAATGAAATAAGTTTGAGATTTTTGCCTTCTCATTATTTACATATACTTAGAAAATTACTTACTGTGGTTTTTTTTGGCTGCCTACCAATAACCGCATCCCAATTTTAAAAATAAAAAAAAAAACTTGAGAATTTGAGATTAGTTTCTCCCAGAGTTGATATTAGAGTTTGCACTTGTAGAGTCTTGATTTGTGTTTTGTTGCCAATCAGACTCTCCAGTAATACAGATAAATATTTATTGCCTCATTTAAAAAAAAGTATGAAAGTAGTCCAAAATTCAGGAAGTTGCCCATAAAGGTCAGAAAGAAGATTTTATTTTTAAAATATGTTTTCTTGTTTTCCTTTAGATGGGCCTTGATTCTGCAAAACCCAGCCTTAGGAGATATGTGGGGGGTCAATAGATCTATCTTTAAAATTTATGGATGGGAAGAGCTAAATTCTCTTAGCTAAGAAAACAAAAGGAGAGAAATATTATTGGAAAAATTAACTGTATAGGTTGACTAGAGGAGCATGAAGAGAACATTTGGGGCCAATTGAATTTGTATATAACTTTTCCCAAGATAATTTGTAGGCTGTTTAGCAGGGGGACTGGAAAACTTCTTACCTCTAAATTGACAAGTACTGCCTCCATCAGTTTATATTAGTTATCTTTAACATTAGCTATTGAAGCATTGTATCTAAGAACATCTGCATTCACCTGGTACCAGCCCTGAAGCCACAGAGACATATCTGTAGCCTTTTTTTTTGCAAGCCAATAACAGCTCGAAGTATACAAACCCATAGAGTAGTGGAATTGGGGGTCAGTGGTTGGGGTACAGTGGGGAGGGATCTGCAATGGGTCTTCAAAACTCACTGTGCAAGAAACCCAGCCTTTTGTGACTTGGAAGTATTTCACAACAATTAAAATAATTTAATCTTGAAGTTTCAGAGCAGATAGTCTATATAGATAATGGCACAGCAATGGCACAAACTGTTTCCACAGTTCAGTTTGTGACATATCTTTGCAAATATCCTATTAATACTCTGGAGGTCAGTGACTGCATATTCAAAGAATCTCACTGGGCAATAAAACCTTTATCAAGATTTAATTACCATGAAAGTAAAAAAGCAGAGGTAGCTGCAATCTTTACATTAAATCATAATTAAAACCTATGTGAGATTACCTACAAACATTTAGAACACTATTTAATTGAACCCAAGATAAAAAATAAAACTAGTGAATGGCAAAGTTCATTATGCAACTTTTAATTCACATAACAGCCTAATGATTGCTCAAAAACCTAGGAATATTTAAACACATGGGTATATGTGTATGTAATTTATATAATAAAGCATTTCTGAATTATTTTGTTTTTACATATAAGATATGCATGTGTAGCTATAGGAGTGAGTATGTTTATGACATGTTATGTTATTTTCAAAGTCAGATATACTTTTACAAAAATAGAAAAAAAATTTGTTGAAAAATTTCATCCTGCTTCCTTGAGTTAGGCTTATAGAATTTCATATACTGCTCTCCTGTGAGTTCCATTTTATCCTTTAGAGTCCAAAATATGGGACTATAATATAAAAGCATTAAGCCTCCTTGCTTGACTTATGAAATTCTGAAGTGATATTCCCAGAAATAAATCCCATGAAGTGACTTATTTTAGGAACAGTATGTCCGAAAAACCTGAGTGACCTCTGAAATTCTGTGGGAAATTATTAAGCTTGCTTTGATGATTCATTTTATCTTTAGTTGCATGTGTGTGGTAATGAAGTTGAAGAAAAGGAACACATGTTATTTGCCCAAAAAATGCACAAAATAAAGCAAAATGGTTGAATACTCTGATGCTGAACATGGAACATGGAACTAACTACATCAGGTTCAAGGTGAAGGAGTTAGACATTGGAGATGTCCAGAAAGGATCTTGTACCTACTTCCCCCGAATTCCCTCTCCACCTCCCCAAGAGGAGGAAATTTTAGGCTCTCTGCTATTCAGAGCAGGTTTTACAACTTTGTACTGGGGTGTAAAGTGACCTTTTTTTGTCCTAACTAAAATATGGTTCTCCTCAATTCCAATGCTGAGATAGAAGTTTGAGTATAAAATAGAAGATATAACCTCAACACACTCAAATTGAATAAACTTAGAATACAAATGCATGAAGCCAAGAAGAAAATAATCAAAGTAACACACGGCTGCCGAGAACTAGTTTATATGGAGTGCTAACCATGTGCAATTCATAAGTTGCTCTATTAACATCCTTTGCATGTTCAGCATTCCTTACACTTTTGTAATAGACAGAGCTCTCTTAAACAAAGAGCACATTTTTGAGTACCCTCACTTTTGATTTAAATAATTTTTATTTTGATAATATTTAAATATGCATGAATATAAAGTAGCTATAAACTTTTTATACTTATGGTTCATATTTGACTTTGAAACCAAACCAAAACAAATTAATTAAAATTAACTAGTAAGTAATAAAATTTAAATGTCATTAATTAAATTTGTTAGATAAAGTTGATTTTCTGAATGTAAATGGCAAACTAAAATGTTATGGGGGAAGACGTCTTCCGAATTGCATATGTGAGTATGCTCTTTGCCCAGTACTTTATTAAAACAACATCCCTATAGAGCTCTCAATATTGTATATATTTTTACACATTAATTCGCTTCAGCTAATTTTTTATTAGGTTGCAATAATTACAGTAGTAGTACATGATGCCAAGAAAATGAAAGCATAATTACCAATACTGTGTGGCTCCACATGGAGTGTTATTAAAGCGTTATTTAAAGGATATAGAACAGCACTGTCCAATAGGACTGTCTAATAGGGCAAAAAGTCCTGTGCTCTATTAATATCTCTGCCCTAATATGGTACCAACAAGTCACATTTGGCTAATGAGCTTTTGAAATATGACTAGTGTGTCTGTGGAACTGAATTTTAATTTTATTTATGTATTTACATTTAAATTTAAATAATCATGTCGATCGGCCAGTACATGTCTAAAATATAGTTATGTTCATTTTTAACTATTATTAAAATGTAAAATAAAGTGTTATAATCTCATAAAGAACTTTAGATGCCTTAGAATTCACTGGTTCTAGTTTGAGGATCAGTGGTCTTGGGTGATTACTTGATCATCCTGGACATCATTGTGTCCAGTTGTGTACATTTCTGCAACTTGATAAGCTTCTCTTAGACTCTTTGGAAACTATTGTTTGAGAATAAATCTGGTGTATTTAAAAGGAATCTCCAGAACAATGGTAATTGAGATTTTCAAAAAAAAATTCGAAGCAGAGAAACCTGGAAAAGTTGCGGGTTCTCTAAATGGCACATTCAGAAACACGCAGTAACAGACCACGCAGTAATGAGAGCAAGAGTTAAAGAGTAAAGTGTGGGACATTTGAAAATGACTTAGAGCATTTTCCCAGATTTATTGAGATATAAGTGATATATAACATCATGTACTTATTGTGAAATGATTACCTCAATAAGGTTAGTTAACACACCTATCACCACCTCACATAATTACCATTTCTTTTTTGTAGTGAGGACATTTAATGTTTAATCTCTTAGCAACTTTCAAGGACATAGTATAGTATTGTTAACCTTAGGTGTTGTGCTATACATTATTGCATATTTTGGAATCAATTTTTTTTGTTTGTTTGTAATGGGGACATCCTCTCAGGCTCAGCCGGATCTCACTTTGGCCCTAAGGAATCCAGGTCCTAGAAGAAAGTTCATGATCAGCTCTCAAGTCAGGTGACTGTGGTCAGCCTACATTGGGAGAGATGGTAGGAATTCAGATGAAGTCTTAACAGGGTTTATTCCTGCCTAGGTATGCTATAGGTAACAAATCACTCCCACTTTTTTGAATGGAAGGTATACAGTAGACATGAATAATATTTTATCAAAAAGATTTATAATGTAGTAGGGAGATAAAATAAAAACAATTTTTTGTAGTTGAAGATTTAAGAAATTATATGCCTAGATGCAAATATATGATAAGATGACTAACACTAACACTAACAAAAACTGATGAGCAAAAAAGGTTTTAAGTAAATTTATGATTTTGTTCTGGGTTTCATTCATAGCCTTCCTGGGCTGCATGTGGCCCATGAGCTGTGGGTTGGACACCCTTGCAGGTGTCAAGGTTTATGCCCTTTTAAATTGTTTTTGAGGTTACTGACATAGAATTCAGCATTTAATAATAGCTAGGAAATAGCTATTGGTAAATGCTTAATGTAAAGGAATAGAACCCAGGGCATTTTTAGCTTATGGAGAAAAAAAATTAGTAGAAACATCAGAAACTAAAAGTTTGTGTTAAAATATAAACATACATACAAGAAAGAAAGGTGAGAGTCTCTACAAATCTATATACCATTAGCATGCTTTCAGGTGGTGGAGAAATACTTTGCTCTTATTTATTAATATCAACATGGTAATACATGTATAGAAATCAAGACATTTGGAGGGACCAAAGGATAATAGTCAAAGAGACAAAATGAAAAAAGGAAAAAATGTGATCTCAATGCAAATTAAAGGCCTTCAAATCAATAGTCTGAATGCCCACTCTGAGAAATGAATATTTTCTACTGAAATATGAGTATGATGTTTCATATTATTGTTAGACCCACAGTATTTAGTACTAAAAGTCTATAAAATATTTCCAAGGCTAGTGGCATCGAGAAAGTTGCCAAGTCTGTGATCCATTCTGACTATTAGTGTGTAGTGTGTCCATGTCAGTGGCCCCAAGCAGTGGTCTGTGGGAAGGTGAGGAGCTTGCTTTCTGTGGCATGATCTTCAGTAGTGCCTGGACATTCTGATTTCCTTTACATAGCAGGCATCCCTGATTGTACCCAAATACTTACTGACCAGTTCATGTTTTGGGGTCATGACATCTCTTGGGAGTGTTTAATTAATGAAAACTGTATGAGAGAGGACTTTGAAAACAAATGCTCAACACATTCTTATTGAGAGGATTGAAGTGGAGGTTAATTGAGAATTTTCTGTGCTGAATGCTTTGACACTTTGAATCCTCAAGGGATGCGACAGAAGAGACTCAAAGTATAAGCAACTCTGCTAAAACATGGATAAATTAAGGCTTGCATTAAATTGCAAGCCAACTGAGCAGGGAATAGGCCTAATTCTCTGCTTTTAACATCGCACATTTTAACTATTCAATTCTGCCAAGAAGCAACACCTAAAATGAGATTAGACATGCATGGATTTATTGGAGGAAATGCCTGTGAAGGATAAGGGAGGAGGTAGCTAGAGGAGGCAAGGAGAACTTTCAAAGAAATATAGGTCTGACACCTGAAACATGACAGAGGGAAGGAAGGGGTAGGTAGGAGGGTACTCAGATTGAAACTCAGTTTTGAGAAAGTTTATGCCAAGTCCATGAGAAGTTCCAGAGCTGTATTTTTACCCTGCATTGGGCACCAGTGTCATGTTCTAGCTCCATTGTATTCAGTCATTAGCTGGGAGCAGCCATGAGGAAGCATGACGTGGCGTAAATGCTGCAATGGGTCTACAGGTGTAGCAGTTGGATGTAATGCAACTCCTTGTAGCCACTTCTTGCAGCAGGTTCTCCTGGAAGGAAATCTGAGCATGGATATCCTCCACGGATTATACAGGTACGTGGCACTTGGCTTAGCATAATATTCCCTTTTAAATTCTCTGTTTTGAACAGGAAGTGAAATTTTCTTCCGTAAGGATTTGAGGGGATTAATTTCCACTATGATTGTTTTAATTCCCTCCTACCTTAAATCTGTTCTTGCTAAATCTGTCCAACTCACTGCACGTTATTGTTCTGGATTTTATGCACAGGTACTAGAAACAGATCCTTGAAGCAGATTTTTTAAAAAATGTTTTACTTATTTATTTTTAGAGAGAGCAGAAGGGAGGGAGAAATAGAGGGAGAGAAACATCAATGTGTGGTTGCCTCTCCCATGCCCCCCACCGAGGCCCTGGCCTGCAACCTGGGCATGTGCTCTGATTGGGAATCGAACTGGCAACCCTTTGTTTCACAGGCCGGTACTCAATCTACTGAGCCACGCCAGACAGGGTTGAAGCAGATTTTAAAATAATGTAACACCTTCCTTTAGCACAAATTTCTCTAAATGCAGTTAAGGTTTCTCTGTAGGCAATATAATAAGGTTTAATAGTGAGAGACTCAGTGGATATTCTTCTGAAATGGTCTCACCTGTAAGTTATACTATAGCAAGAATTTCTAGAACCAATGGGGCACAAAACCACAGACAGCTGCCAATAGTTGGTCGCAGGGTGACAAATTCAGTCTTGCCATGCTTAGTATGCTCTGTTTGGTTGGGAGTGAAATATTTATCCATTGCTGCTCTGTGGTTTTTTGTCCTAAGAGACTTAGCATATGCAACAACATATCATTGATTGTGGACAAACAGGATAGTTGAAAGAAAGCTATTTGGATTATTATAGAGAAAACTGTCGGCAGGTGTGTGTCCTGAATAAGTAAACAAGTAGATAATTACACACCTGGAACTCAAAGAGCAAAAATGTAGATGATCACTTGCTGGAGTGCAGGTTGATTACTACAGTTGTTTTGGATGAACCTACATACGGTTCCTACTTCCTTGTTCTAAATTCACTGGCAAAGGAATGTGGCTCACAAACTGTGGCACTACTTTAAATTATATAACAAACCTCTTCCAACTATGCATGGAGTTGTATCTGAACTATATTTTCTACCACTCTAGATTGTTTTGTGCATAGCATCAGCTATTTGGCACAAGAGGATACAGCAATGATCCTAACTCATTCTCAGAGGAATGGTTTAAGAAAAAAATTTAGTAGAATAAAAGGGTTTGGGTAAAAGTTTCTTTTTATTCCAAAGGCATTTACTCAATAACTTAATGTTATTGAGGAACTACTATGTGCAAGAATATATGGAAAATGTACAGTCAAAAGCAAATGTGTCCATGCTTTTGAGAAACACAGCTTGAAGACAAATTTTCAGAAAGCTAGCTATCAACTAGGGTGGTAAGTTATGGTTTCCATTTCCTGCAGTGAATCCTGTGTGTTACAGAGCGAGGGTGATCATATCTCACTGCTGCTTAAGATTCTTTGGTCTCTTCATAGTTTTCAGGAAAAGTAACACATTTCTTTGCCTAGAAATGATAGCTAACATTTATTGTGTGCTTACCTTGTAAAAGATACCATTCTAAGTGTATACAGATTAATTCACTTTAACTTCACAAAAATTCTGATAAGGTACTTTACAGATAAAGAAAACAAGGCATAGAGATATTAAATATCTTTCCTAATATAAAATAGTAAATGGTGGAGTTAGGATACAATCTAAGCAGTTTAGCTTCAGAGCTGTAATTGAACCTGTTACTCTATGCAACAAAACAGTCACAGCTTTGTCATGGATGAGAATTAGAACCATCTCTATCCTGCATCCGATTGTGTAGTCCTTTAGGCATATCAACTTCTTGTCATGTTGTTTCACACATTAGTGCTTTTGTGCAAACTATTTCTTCACTCTGTTTTTAATTCAGCATGATTTACTGAGCTCTTGCTTTTTTTGCCATGATAATTCAAGATACTGGGGATTGTCACACCTATTAAAATAAATGCATTCTTCCTCTTTTTGTAGGTTACAGACCACAGGGATTTGAATTGAAAAGTGTCCAGGAATCATACATGAGGTGCACAATTTGAGGCTGAAGGATCAGAGGAGGCTGAAGGCCTAATAGGCAACTGAGTGCCTGGCAGTTTTGACCTTCCTTACCTGGCTAATTCCTAGGCATTTATCAAGGCTCAATTTTTTTCTTTGAGAACCCAACCTTTTCCCCAATCTGATTAAGATGACTTTTATTGATACTGCCTTAGCAATTTGAACAGACAACACTTTATTATCTTGTACTGCTATATTTTGCTATTTAAAAAATTTTTTATTGCCTGTATTTTCTCCCACTAAACTTAAAGCTCATTGAGGGAAGGAAATAATTCCTCATTTACTTTTGTGCCCACTATATCCACTGTAGTACTGGCTTGGCATCCAACTACTACATGTTTGTTGGTGAGTAAGGGAATCATTGAGGATGAAGCAAGAAGTAAAATGATATCAGTTCAAGGTGGGTCTTTGATATTTTGTCAATGATTTAAATCTTTTTCCTCAGATAATTAGGTCTCCTTACATTTGGCAATAAAAAGTGATTTCATGTTCCACTCATATTATGTATGTGTTTGCATTTTTAAGTCAGTCTACTTTGCTAGGTTGGTTAAAACATATCATTGAAGAGACTAAGTAATAAGTTCTATCTTTAATACACTAGGTTACTTTATTCGTATCTATAACCAGAGGTTGCCACATGCATGTTGGCCACTTGACCTAAAGATATATCCTTTTGGTTATAAAGAGAACCAGATAAGAAAGCATGTGCGGATCATCCAAAATCAATTTTCACTCCTGTAATAACAGCTGTCAGGCACCCATGTTAGCTATGGTGGGCCAATAGCATCACTTCACCTCCACATAGGCAGGGTGGCTTATTCTATACATAATGCTTATATTATACAAATACTGTTCTGCTTAAAAATAAAGTGCCATAAGCCAGTCAGAGAAAGACAAGCACCATATGATTTTACTCATATGTGGAATCTAAAGAACGAACTGAACTAACAAGAAAAATAGGGACAGACTCATAGATGGAGAGCAGGATGACAGTAAAGGATGACGGGAGGGTAGCGGGTGGAGGGATTAAGCAAAAAGAAAGACAACTCATGGACACGGACACTGGTGTGGTGGTTACAGACGGAAGGAGTATAAGAGGGCTAAATGGTTATGGAAAAATACAATAAAAACTTTAAAAAAATTATAACTCATAATGGTTTTTATGGAATTAAAAAAGTAAAGTAGCAGACAAATTTCCAGGGTTAACATAATGGGACAATGCACATCAACACCATCATAGACTTAAAAAGTTATTAGTATTAATGCAGTGTTCTTGAATGGTCAAAAACTTTTGTGATTTATATGTACCTTGATAAAATGATTTTCCTCAACTCTCCCCACTTTATGTAGTTATTTATATTGACTTACAAAGTTTATGTATTATTTAATTCTTATCTATTACTTATAAAGCTTATGTATTATTTAATTCTTATCTGAGTCTTATTAGTAGAACATACTATTTACCCTCTATTAACTCAGACTAGGACCATAAAACTGTTTTCTTCTAAAAATAATTGATCATCAGGTACTTATGGATTCTAGATACTTTTAATTTGGCAAGGATGAAAAATTACATAAGTTAGTTTCTTAAGAAAACCACTATGATTATGATTAAATTAATTATTATGGGTGCTTTGTAGAAAAATGGCAGTAAAATTAGGACTGAAAGCTGAAGACTTTCCATGTGGTTAGCGTTAGAATATCATGGGCATTATTTTTGGAGGAACTTCTGGGGAACTAGATTCTCCCTAGAAATAGTGTGTTTTATAATAAAGAATGGAGTGTTCACTTCTACTGTCAACCACAGCCTAATCATTTATCGGACATTTCTTACTTAGGTCATTAGATTACAGTGATCCTGAGGCTATTTTTGGTGACATATATAAAGTGTATAAAGATAAATTTATCCCTGTGCTATATGTCTGATAAGCCAGTTGAAAAGATTCCATCAGAGATGTGACATGCTGTGATAGGCGTAGACAGCGTATTGATTTTCACTCACTGTGCATAAAACACAGTTCACTCTCAGAATCCTGTTGAAAGGGCGCTTTAAATTGCCCAGTAAGTAGATACTACTCATGGTCACAGGTATTTGAGCATACTTATAAAAAAATAAACTTCATTTTGATTTTCAAGTGCTTTCAATATTGATGAAGAATAAAGAAAAAAGCCAACTAGTTTTTACTGTCTTCTCTTCACCATATTAGTGCTCCAAGGAATAGTAAATGAGAAGAGTTTCCAGCTCTCTCAGAACTTACAATTTATTTGGAAAAGGAGATTGATAACTATTAGGCAATAAGTCATTCAAACATACATATGCTCGTCCGCCTTTTCTCCCTTCTTTGCCAGATGCAACACATGCACATTTACTTTAATTAGGGTACCAGGGAAAAAGGAAAATCTTAACAAGATGTATACGAGGTCTGTCCAGAAAGTGCAGCCATTATTAATGTAACAAGAATGGTTTGCATGACATTGATATAACCTGGCAGCCAAAAAGAGTGGCCTGGAATACACATGTGTGAATAACGATGACTTCACTGTACTAATCAGTGGGGGTGGTAGACGCCTTTTAGTGAGCATGTGCACTCTGTAGCCAATGCATTCAAGATGACTGAGCAAGTAGAGCAACAATCTGCATCAAATTTTGTGTTAAGCTTGCATATTCCTCTGCAGAAACTATTTAGATGATTCAGAAGGTCACAGCTACAGGCAGCCGGTGATTGGCTGCTTCATTATAACAACACACCTATTTATGCATCACATCTCATGCAAAGTTTTTCTGCAAAACATCAAATCAGCAAGGGGGCTGTTACTCAGCCCCAGTACAGCACAGATTTGGTGTCCTGTGACTTCTGTCTTTTCCCAAACCTAAAAATCACTTTTGAAAGGGAAGAAATTTCAGACCATTGATGAACTTCAGGAAAATATGACAGGGCAGCTGATGTACATTGAGGGAACTGTGTGAGGTGCCTACTTTGAAGGGGACTGAAGTGTCATTGTCCTATGTACAATGATTCTTGTCTCTTGTATCTTCTTTGATAAGTGTCTCTATTTTTCATAGTACATGGCTGGATACTTTCTGGACAGGCTTTGTATATTGAGTGTACTTTGGGAAAAATTCAATGATAGCAGTGTCTGATTAATAGGAAATATTCAATGGCAGGTGGGAAACAACCCCCTCAGTGATGAGTGTTCAGTGCAATAAAACTATATTGTATCTAATCTGGACTTTTTAGGTCTCTGATCCATAGTGGCTCCACATTTTTAAACATGGGAACTATATACTAATAAACATCATTAACCATCAGGGAAATGCATTCAAAACCACAATAAGATATTACCTCACACCTGTTAGAATGTCTTATCAAAAAAACCAAGAAATAACAGGTGTTGATGGGGATGTGGTAAAAGAGAACCCTCTTACTCCTGGTGGGATTGTAAATTGGTACAACTACTTCAGAAAATAGTCTGGGGTTTCCTTAAAAAATTAAAAATAGAACTACCATGTGGTCCACAACTCTACTTCTGGGTACTTATCCAAAGAAAATGAAAACACTAACTTAAAATGATATATGTACACCCATGTTCATTATATCATTATTTACAATAGACAAGATATCAAAATAACCTATTTCCATTGATAGATGAATGAAGATGTGATATATATATCTATACAGAAATGATATATATCTATATAGATATATACATATACAGATGTGATATATATATACATATATATGGAATATTATTCAGCCATAAAAAGAATAAAATGTTACCATTTGTGACAATATAGATGGACCTCAGAAACATTATGCTAAGTGAAATAAGTCAAACAGAGAAAGATAAATATCATATGATCTCATTTATATGTAGGATCTGAAAGAAACCAAAAAATTCTCTTTTAAAGAAGCTCATAGAAGCACACAGATTAGTGGTTGCTGGAGGTAGGGGTTGGGGGTTGGGTAAAACAGGTGAAGGGTGACAAAAGGGACAAACTTATAGTTATAAAATAAATAAATCATGGGGATGTAATGTACAGCATAGTGACCACAGTTTATAAGACTGTATTGCATACTTGAAGGTTGTGAAGATAGTAAATCTAAATTTCTCATCACAAAGAAAAAATAATTTTTGTAACTATATAAGGCAATGGATGGTAACTAAACTTGTTAGGGTGATTATTTTGCAATCTATACAAATATAAGATCATTATGTCATATACCTGAAACTAATATGTCAATTGTACCTCAGTAAAATACCAACCAAACCAATAGCATCAAACATAAGAGACATGTATTTGTCCCATGAAAGTTCTTTTTCTGTTGAAACACACTAACTTGTCTACCATGTAGCATGAAAAAAAATTGAAATGGGGTTAGGTGAGTTAGGTTCTTTGAAATTATTATTTCCTGTTCCCTTTAAAAATCATTAATGTTTGACAAACCAAAACCATTGAAATATCATCATTTTAAGAAAATTATAAAGAAGTAAATAAAACATGACTGTATGCATTTATTCTGAATAATTTTAAGCTATAGCTCTTTGTTCTTGTTTATAGAAATAGTCTTTTTCTTAGTTTCTTTCCAGTTAAATATCCTGGCAGCCCTGCATTTGATATTTTCTATTGTTCAACAAATTGAGAAGATAGTTGGTTTCCATATGCCAAATGTTATTGGAAAATTTGATATAATGTAAGGAAGACCCTCAGTTTTCCATTGTTAGATGCTTTAACAGAACTTAAAATTGTAATGATAAAATTAATCATGTCACTTTAAAAAATGCAATTTTATAAGACAAAATTTTAGCTCATGGAATTTGTTTCTATTTATAAAATATTAATGTGCTCTGACATTGAAAAATGAAATGAGATTGAATAACTGTTGTGTCTGGAGTAACTCTACTCCAGACGCTAAAGCTGAGTTGGGAAGATGATGACTGGGAGATAAGTTCACCAGCAGCATCGAGGAAGGCTTCTCATATTTCGGAGACATTTCCATCCCTAAAAACCTCCCTTTAATAATACAATAAAGTCTGAACTAATGGGATACTTTAGATTTCCTATAATTAAACAAATCAGCTGAGTGCAGGACTAAATTTCCAGCTCTTTGCAGATATCTCTTCTTTGTAAATCAAAGGACATATAATCCTTTCCATGTACTTGACAAGGTGTATACACTAAGCTTCCTTTCCCCCCTTAGTAAGCCCTTACTCCCTCACGTCCACCAGGAGCCGTGCATTTTAAGGGCTCTAGAAGCCTAGGTTGTGTCTCTAGGCTTTGACTCTATTCTTGGGCTATTATCTTTCTGGCCTCCCTTCTGCTGCCAAGGAAGCAGGAGAGGATATAGCTGCTAGGGCAGTGAAATCCTCTTCTCTTTCAGCAGTAATGTCTTGGAGGAGAAAGAGAGAAAGAAAGAGAGAGAGCACCCAGGGCTATTTGGTCTGCAGTACCAGGGGCCGGGGGAGCCCAACAATTGGAGCAGAGTCTAGGATGAATCTATGCCATAAATTCTGCACAGAATGCATTCTGTACCTTTCTTCTAGCTTCTTTTTAATTAATAGTTAATATGATTAGTGAATTAAAGAGACTCTTGAATTTTTAAAACTTATTAATGCATTCATTTGATACTTTTCAAATGATCAGATATACTTTGGCTAATTTACTCTACCTCTTTGAGATGTCATCCTGTGCTACATGAAATATAATTATAGTTTGTCCCATAGCCTCTAGACCAGGGATTTGTTCTTCTGTCATCTAATATCCTGTTCACAACATACTCAGACCCACTGTAGAGTACACTAGCCCCTTTCAGTAATTACTTGACTGATTGACCTACCAAAGAGAAAGTCTACAGGCACATATAAGTTAGCCATAAGTGGTATTGGGTTGGCCAAAAAGTCCATTTAGTTTTTTCTGTAAAGTAAAAGACACATTTTTCATTTTCACCAATAACTTTATTGATTTGGATATTTTAAGTATGTCAGCTATCTCCCACATAGTACAACATCATTCTCAATTAATCTCTCAGTTTGATTGTATCAACTTCAACTGGTCTGCCTGATTGTGGAGCATCATCAGTGAGAAATCTCCAGCTTAAAACTTCACAAACCACTTTTAACATGTTTGATCAGTCCCAGCACCTTCCCCATACACTGCACACATCTTTTTCTGTGTTTCAGTTTCATTTTTACCTTTCTTGAGATAATAATGCATAATGTGCTGAAAATGTTATGTATTTTCTTCCATCTTCAATGTTAAAATGGCTACACAAAAATTCACCAATTATGATGTTTTTTTTTAATGCATGCTGATATGACAACTGTCACAATACAATACAAAAAATGTTTCGAATGAACTTAAAGACAACTAAGCACAACTAGAGCCATCTCATGGAAAAGCCAAATGAATTTTTTGGCCAGTCCAATAAAAGAAACAAAGACTCCACAAAACCAAGGAAAATAACCTGAAACTCTGGAACTCTGATGGTTCTGTGCATGGTTACTGCTCTTCTGCCATAGTTACGGATCCTCAGCCTCCCTCCGTCCATTAAGCTGTCTTGAATTGGTCCAAGACAAAATAATCGCCTCTTTGTCTATGTTGAAGATGGAACACCTATAGCCACTTTATTTTTTAGTGTCTTTTAATCCAAATCCTAAACCTGTTGGGTCTACCTAAAATATTTACATAAAATCATCCATTTGTAGGATCCACAGTTATCTTTAGTATTTGCCTAACTACTTTATCATCTTGCTGCCCTTGTTTGCTCAATCTGAAAACTAAACAGGAATCAATAAAGCTAAAGTAAAGCAATTAATAACCGAGGGCAAGAATATAGAAACCCATGACCAGTTTAAGAAAATACTGATAATATACTATTAATAAAGTATTTTTCTAAGTCATAAGTTTTGGAATGATCTCACTGTAGATTTTCTACAAGGAAGTCTGCAGCCAGACTTAGTAGAATACTAATCCCAGTTCTTTAGTTTAAAAAAAATCAATTTTAGTATCTTGTTGAGTAGACAAGTAAATTATTCTTTCCTATGTGAAAAATGGTAGCATCTTCCACCATCATTCCAGGTATCAGAGGACAGCAGCTACCAGAGAGATTTCTAATGGATGCAAATCTTCCATTTTAATTTTAATTTTTTATTGTTGTTCAAGTACAGTTGTCTCCATTTCCACCCCCCACCACTACAGCCACCCTCACCTCCTACCTTTGATCCCACCCCCTTTGTCTTTGTCCATGTGTCCTTTATACATGTTCCTTGACAATGTTTCTCTCTTTTCTCCCATTACCCGCTTCTACCTTCCCTTTGGTTACTGTCAGTTTGTTTTTTATTTCAATGTCTCTGGTTATATTTTCCTTGCTTATTTGCTTTGTTGATTAGGTTCCACTTATAGGTGAGATCATATGGTATTTGTCTTTCACCACCTGGCTTATTTCATACTACCCAAAGTAATTTATAGATTCAATGCAATCCCTATTAAAATACCAATGATGTATTTTACAGGTATAGAACAAACATTTCAAAAATTTATATGGAACCATAAATGACCCCAAATAGCCACAGCAATTTTGAGAAAGAAGAACAAAATAGGAAGGACCACAATACCTGATATCAAACTATAATACAAGTCTGCTGTAATCAAAACAGTCTGGTACCGGCATAAGAACAGACACATAGATCAATGGAATAGAATAGAGAGCGCAGAAATAAACCCACGTCTCTATATCCATTAATATTCAACAAAGGGGGCAGAAGCCTAAAATGGAATAAAAATAGCCTCTTCAACAAACAGTGTTGGGAAATCTGGACAGCTACATGCAAAAAAAAGAAAAGAAAAATGAAACTCGACCAACAACTTACAGCATACACAATACTTCCTTTATGAAGACATTTCTCAATGCCTTAGTTAAGGGAATGTCCTGTTGTCCCTCCATGGGGATAGAAAGGGATGTGAATATCCAGGTTGTGCATGCAAACTCTAATCCAACATTGTGATTTTCCTAAGGCTTTTATTTCTTACTTTATATTAAGTTGGAGAGTGATGACTCAACTTCATTCATTGAAAGTAGCTCACTGCTGAGTCAACGTTTCTATTAGCTAATCAAGTAAACTATTAGAAACAGTCTTTCACTATCTCTGAAGAATACATTTGGTCCAGAGTTCCTGCAAAGTGGAATATATGCATATATATGTGGATAAATAAATTATAGAAACTAAAATATCTATAAATACAGTATGTAATTGGATTCTTAGGGCTTTAAACCTAGGAGGATGGAATACATCATTAGAGCAGATTGCTGAATATATTTAGTTTTGCCAGCGCCCTTTGTTGAAAAGCCAATCTTGTAGATAAAATTTTAACAGTCTTTTGAAGTTTAGGAATATAAGCTATATCTTTTCAGGTTAGAATCTGCATTTATACCCCTAAGTATGTTGATAACTAATTACAGATATAGGATTAGAAGCAATGATTAAAGGGTGATTGGTGGGGCCTTAAGGAATTTCTTTGCAAGCTAAATATGTTTGGTGAGGCCACAGCAGTGTCTTCAATGGAAAACCTGTCTCTTCATGCAAGGAAGAAGACCTACTTACATAGTTGACCCTTGAACAACACAGGGGATGTGGGTGCTGACCCACTGTGCAGTAGAAAATCCAGTCCATCCTTTGACTTCTCAAAAACTAAATTACTAATAGCCTACTGTTGACTGGAAGCCTTACTGATACACAGTCGGATATCACATATTTTGAATGTTATATGTATAACTATATAGTAAGAGAAAAGAAAATGTCCATAAGAAATCATAAGGAAGAGAAAATACATTAACAGCATTTATTAAGAAAAAATCCATGTATAAGTGGACCTTGCTCAGTTTAAACCCATTTTTTCAAATGTCAACTATACTGTCAAGGATACTGTAAATGCCATTTAAATAAATCATGGAAGTTTCAGGATTCAAATGTTTTACCTCATCAGATTTGATATTCCACCATATTTATTCTGCAACTACAGAACATAAGAGAGAAGATATTTATTTTTTATACTTTGAGATTAAAAAAATACATAATATTTATTATATTTTTCCATTATATCATTAGTCCCTTTATATACCCCCCCAGCAATCACCACACTGTTATCCATGTCCATGAGTCCTTTTTCCTTTTGCTCAATCTCTCCACTCCCTAACCTCCCCCTACTCTGCACTAGCTGTCATCTGTTCTCTGTCTATGAGTCTATCTCTATTTTGCTTGTTAGTTCAGCTTGTTTGTTAGATTCCACATATGAGTGAAATCATATTGTATTTGTCTTTCTCTGACTGGCTTATTTCACTTAGTGTAATGTTCTCCAAGTCCAAACATACTGTCATGAAAGGTAAAATTTTCTTCATTTTTACAACCACGTAGAATTCCATTATGTAAATGTTCCATAGTTGTTTTATCCACTCATCTATTGATGGACACTTGAGCTGTTTCCATAACTTGGTGATTTTAAATAACACTGCAATGAGCATGCGGGTGCTTATGTTCTTTTGAATTAGTGTTTTGGGTTCCTTTGGATGTATTCCCAGAAGCGGGATCACTGGGTCAAAAGGCAGATTCATTTTTAATTTTGGGTGTTATCTCCATATTGCTTTGCACAGTAGCTATGCCAGTCTGCCTTCCAACTGACAGGTCAAAAGCATTTCCTTTTCTCCATATCCTCACCAGCACTTGTTGTTTTCTGATTTATTGATGGTAGCCATTTTGACAGGCATGAGATGATATCTCCTTGTGTATTTTATTTGTATTCCTCTGATGATTAGTGACATTGAGCATCTTTTCATATGTCTATTGGCCATTTGTATGTCCTCTTTGGAGAACTATTCAGTTCCTTTGACCATTTTTTGATTGGGTTGTTTGTTTTTTTGGTGTTGAGTTTTATAAATTCTTTATATATTTTGTATATTAATGCCTTATTAGATGCATCATTAAATATATTCTCCCATTCTGTGGGTTTTATTTTGTTGATGATTTTCTTTGCTATGCAAAAATTTTTTAGTTTCATGAAGTCCCATTTGTTTATTTTTTTTTTTGTTTCTGTTGCCTGAGGAGATATATCTGATAAAAGATTGCTATGAGCAAAGAGATTTTGCTGCCTATGTTTTCTTCTAGGATTTTTATGGTTTTGAATCTAACATTTACATCTTTGATTCATTTTGAATTTATTCTTGTGTATGGTGCAAGAAGGTGGCATAGCTTCATTTTTCTGCATGTATCTGTCCAATCTTCCCAACACCATTTATTGAACAAACTATCTTTAATCTATTGTATGTACTTGCTTCCTCTGTTGAATATTAATTGACTATAATAATATGGGTTTATTTCTGGATGCTCTATTCTGTTCCATTGATCTATGTGTCAGTTTTTATGCCAGTACATGTTTTTATTATGATGGCCTTGTAGTATAGTTTGATATTGGGTAGTGTGATTCCTCCAAATTTATTCTTCTTTCTCAGGATCACTATTCCTATGCAGGGTCTTTGGGGTTCCATGTAAATTTTTGAAATATTTGTTCTTATTCTGTGAGATACATAATTGGAATAAGATGTACTCAGAAAATTATAAGACACTGAAGAAAGAAATTGAAGAAGATTCAAATAAGTGGAAACACATACCTAGTCCATGAATAGGACAAATTATCATCATTTATATGTACATACAACCTAGTTTGAGATTTCTAAATTACTGAACTTAGCATTTATTTTCTGTATACTCTCCTGAGCCATCAGAAATAATGAAACAACTTCAGGTTCAGGTGTTTATCATTCCCATTATAGTGAGCAGCCACCTGGGCTGCCAAAGTCTTACTTTTTGTAGATACTTCATTCTAAACAAATGCATAATTGAAATGAGGATGATGTCATTGGATGTCACAGATTACTAGTGTCTTAATTTATTTTGAGAAAGAGTTCTTCACTGCATTTAAGCTCAGAAAAGTGAGCAATCTAGTCCAAGAGTCTTAGCTTGTTACTAGGTACATTATCAGTTAGAGAGTAGTGAGGGGAAGAGAAACTGCGTTGACTCAAAAGGGGGATTTAATACACAGAATTTATTACACAGATATTGAAAGGCTGCAAGAACAAAAAAGAAATGACTAAATCAATGTAGGAAGGAACTACTTTCTTTAGGCCTAAAGAAACAAAAGGGAGGAAAGAGGGATCTTCTTAGAGGATGAGCTACCAGTGCAGTAACTGGAACCGTGAATGTGAAGGCCACGACTTCAGAAGCTGTGACTGTAAGGTGGTGCCTGCACATGAAAGACTTGGGATTAGACTCAACTCACTCAAACATTCATTTCTTCTCAATCCATTTCCCTATTTCCTATGGTTTGGACTAGATGACCCTCCTTCTTTCTCCCACTGAAATTGGTACTGACAATTCTTATATTACTTATCCCAGTGACCCAAGTTGCAAATTTTTTGCTTTCTGCTCCCCTTTATTTTATATTCTGCTTGCCTAGAGTTCTTATTTATAATAGGAGGAATACTTTCACCAGAAGACTCAAGAGTTATTTCATTAATTTGGAAGTTAAGACTGCCACCCGGCCACTCAGGGATTCTATGCCTCCAAATCAATGGGCAAAGAAGGCAGTTACTGTTCTGGCTGGGATGATTGATGCTGACTACTAAGGAGAAATTGGAATAGTACTCCACACTAGAATTAAGGAAGAGTGTATGTGGAATACAGGAATCCCTTTAGGAATCTCTGAGTATTACCATGCTCTGTGAATAAGGTCCAAACTACAACAACTCAACCTAGACAAGACTGTTAATCGTCCAGATCCTTAAGGAATGAAGATTTGGGTCAACCCATCAGATAAAGAATGATGACCAGATGACAGGCTTCCTGAAGGCTAAGGGAACAAAGAGTAGGTAGTGGAAAAATGTAGTTATAGATACAAGCTACAACCAGTTACAGAAACAAGGACTATAATTGTCATGAATATTTCCTTTCTTTGGTTATGAATATGTTTGTGTATGTTTATATATATGCTTTCTTTTCTCTTATTCCCTATTATATAATATAAAATGTTTTGACTTTAAATTGTAATATTTATGTTTTGAGGTATCAAGGAGAAAAGTAAACATCACTTGAGAAACTTTTTACTCTTTTGAGGAAGGGGTTAACACTTTTTTTTTTTGTACACAGGGTAGTTATATTATGTTAGGTAGAATTATGACTCTGGTTGTTTTTATTTGGAAATTAAGTACACATTAAGGAGACAAATATAGGTGCCAAGTTGATGATACATAAATTTCTGATAGTAAATTATATGTATCAACTTGACCGGATCACAGATTTTTGGCTAAACATTACTTTTGGGTGTGCTCAAAGGGTATTTCTGGATGAAGTTAGCATTTGACATAGCTAACCCAGAGTTAGATAACACCTCCATCACATGACAAAATTATAATTTCTTTTTTGGGGAGATGAGAACATTTGAGATGTACTCTTTTAGCAACTCTCAAGTATAAAAACATACAATACAATAAACTGTGATCACCATGCTGTACATTTGATCTTCAGATCTTACTCAACTTATACTGGGAAGTTTGTCCCCTTTAACCAATATCCCCTCAGTTTCTCCACCCCTCAGCTCCTGGTAACCACTACTCTATTCTCTGCTTCTGTGAGTTTGGCTTTTTTAGATTCCATGTATGATATCATGTAGTATTTATCTTTCTCTGATTTCACTTAGCATAATGTCCTCAAGTTTCAATTGGTAGACTTAGTAAAGAAGTTTGCCATCCCCAATGTGAGTGGGTATTATCAAATCTGTTGAGGGCCTGAATAGAGCAAAATGTGGAGAAATAAAGAATTCTTTCCTTCCTGCCTGATTGCTTGAGCTATGGTATCAATCTGCCCTTAGCATCCCTGGTTCTTAGGCCTTCAGATCTGAATGACAATCTACACCATCAGCTCCTCTGGTTCTCGGGCCTGCAGACTTGGACTGAATTACACTACCGGCTTTCCTGGTTCTTAGCTTACAGATGGTAGATCATGGGATTTATCAGCTTCCCTGTAATAACATGAGCAAATTCCTCCTAACCGTCCCATATATACAGGGTGGGGCAAAAAAAGGTTTACAGTTATGAGTATGTGAAACACAGAGTTTATTCTTATATTATTATTTATCAATTATTGTATTATTTTCCATATAAAGAACTGTAAACCTACTTTTGCCACACCCTGTATATCCAATTAATGTTGTTTCTCTGGAGAACCCTAATTAATACAGCTTCTAAAAAGAATGTATCATCTTGCAGTATACTGTCAAGGAAATCTTGGATATTCACATTGTGAGAACTAGGTGAAGAATTGTGTTTTTACCTTATGTTTGGTAGAGACTCAACAGTGCATAGGACATAGGGCTTCATTAGTTAAGTTATACTTCCTTTGATCTGCATTAACTCTCTTAGTCCTTGTTCTTATCTTCTTAATTCTGCTTTTACATCTTTAGACCTAAAATTCCAGGGACATTAGTTTACTTTTCTCAGACACACACATAACACTTACATTCACATACTTTGTTTACCACCTGATTAAAGGCTGTCTAGAATTGTTCCTATTCTTTACCCATCCAAGATTTTATCTCTTCAATTTAACTGAGAGCTTCTCAGGAACAAAGATTTTGTCTTATGCTTTTTACTGTGTCCTTCACAGAATCTGATGCAAGGCTGAGGATACATTTGGTACCCTATATTTGTTGGATAAATCATAGATAACTACACCTGATACCTTCCTTGTGTGCAATAAAAATCTACTTCTATCAATCTCCATCTTAGCATCACAGAAGCACTGTTTGGAAATATTGTATATAAGTAGGGATGCAAAGTATTTCCTCAGCAACTCCCTAGCCCATCTTGAGGCAAATCAAAATGGCCTCTTGCCAGTTTAAAGCAGAAAGTACTTAATCTTCATATTTCTAGATTAATATAAAGTAAGAAAAAGACTTTAAGAAGATATTTGTGGGTGTTTGCATTTAACTTGAATAAATGTTTTATGTTTGGATATTTCACTTATTGCATATTTTGGATACAGATTTGGATTTCTAGTTAACACAGCATACAGTGAATTGTAAACAGATGAAGAATTTGAATGTAACAGATGGAAAATTAAGTTCTAAAATAAAATAGATGGATGTTAATGGTAGGCATTGTCTTTATTAGGGCTGTTAGAATTTCTACACCCAGTAAATCCTGGTCAATGCTAAACTCAATGCCAATGAGAGATGCTTTGAAAAGTGCTTGTAAGTATAATTTTAATATAATTTGGCTTTAATTAAAAAATACCTTTACTTGAAAAATGATACATGCCCATCACAAAAAACTCAAATAATAGAACAGGTAAAGAAGAAATTAAAATGTCTTTAAACTACATAATTCAGAATACACAATTATAGTATTTTGGTTACTGTCCTTTCAGATACATCTCTCTATACATGTATAATTTTGCATAAATTATTATGTTGCATAAAATGTTTTAACCTTCTTTTTTACTCAGTACCTTATTATTTACTGTTTCTTACATCAGTAGTATAGGGGAATCTCTTGTATCTAATATGTCATTAATGTTCTGTATGCTCATTTGTAGAGGTGCAGGTTAATTTTATTTCTTTGCTAGTATGAAAAATGCCATAGAAACATTTTTTTTTATTTTGTCATCTCTTTAATCGACTTTATTCACTTAATAGATATTAACCCCAACCCTCAGTTACTCTTTGAGATGCTGCAGTATAACATTAGTCCAATCAAATGAAAATTTTTGTCTTTAAGGGGTGGAGCCTTAGGTATTCGCCAGGGTGGGGCAACCCTTTTTGCAGCATAGTGGCGCTGTCTGTGGGGGAGTGGTCACAGAGGGAATATGCCGCTCACTGGCTCTGCTCTAGCCCCATTTTCCATTACTTCCCTTGCTTCCCACAAGCGAATTGTTCCCTTTCAAGTGCTGATTCCCAGGTGGTTGGGTTTGTGTACATTCTAGGATCCCTGTGGATCTCTCAAATAAACTCTCCTGTAAGACTGGGAGAGTCTCAGAACCCTCCACCTTTGCAACTCGCACAGATTTTGGAGCTAGAGGTTTTGAGTCTTTAGTTTCCCAGTTGGTCCACCCCTCCTCGCCTTCAGCTCTGCTGCCTTGCTGGGGATCCTTTCTGTCTGCCTGACTACCCATCTCTGCCCCTCCTACTTGTCTAGATGAATGTTTCTTAAACTTTTTGGTTGTCAGAGTTCTATGCAGTTTGATATTCTGGCAGTTCTGGCTGTTTATTGTTTTTAAATTGACTGTTATCCTTCTTTTGGTTGTGTGAGAAAGCAAAGCATTTTTACCAATGCCTCCATTTTAGTGGAGTCACAACAGGTGTGCTGAGAAAAAGAAATATAGCCCAAATGAAAGCACAGATCAAAAATCCAGAAAAAGAACTAAGCAATGAGGAGATAGATGACTTGTCAAATGCAGAGTTCAAAACACTAGTAATCAGGATGCTCATGGAAATTACTAAGTTCAGTTGCAAGATGAAGGAAGAAATAAAGCCTATACAAAGTGAAGTGAAGGAAAATATACAAGGAATCAACAGTGAAGGAAAGGAAACTGAAACTCAAATTAAGAATTTGGAATAAGGAAGAAATAAACATCCAACTAGAACAGAATGAAGAAACAAGAATTCAAAGACATGAAGAGAGGCTTAGGAACCTCTGGGACAACTTTAAGTGCTGCAACATCTGAATCTAGGGGTGCCAGAAAGAGAAGAGGGAGAGCAATAAGTGGAAAACTTATCTGAACAAATAATGAAGGAAAACTTCCCAATCTGACAAAGAAAATAGACATCCAGGAAGTCCAGGAAGCCCAGAGAGTCCCAAAGAAGTAGGACCCAAGGAAGCACACACCAAGACACATCATAATTACATTACCCAAGATTAAAGATAAGGAGAGAATCTTAAAAGCAGCAAGAGAAAAGGAGACAGTTATTTAGAAAGGAGTTCCCATAAAGCTATCAGCTGACTTTTCAAAAGAAAACTTACAGGCAAAAAGGGTCTAGGAAGTAGTATTTGAAGTAATGAAAGGGAAGGACCTACACCCAAGATTACTCTAACAAAGCTATCATTTAGAATGGAAGGGCAGATAAAGTGCTTCCCAGATAAGGTCAAGTTAAAGGAGTTCATCATCACCAAGCCTTTATTATATGAAATGTTAAAGGGACTTATCTAACAGAAAGAATTTCAAAAACCATGAACAGTGAAATTACAGAAAACACAACTATCAACAACTGAACCTGAAAGTCAAACAAAAACCAACCAACCAACCAAACAAACAAACAAAGCAAACAACTAGAAGAGGAACAGAATCACAGAAATGGAGATCACATGAAGGGTTATCAGTGGGGAGGAAGAGGTGGAGAATGTAGGGGAAAAGATGCAGGGAATAAGAAGCATAATTGGTAGGAATAAAATAGACAGGGGGAGGTTAAGAATAGTACAGGAAATGGAGAAGCCGGAAAACTGAAATATACAGCACATGGACATGAACTAAGTAGAGGGTGAATACTTTAGGGAGGGGGAGTGCAGGGTGGAGTGGTGATAGAGGGGATAAAAAAATGGGACAACTATAATAGTGTAATCAATAAAATATACTTTAAAATTTCTGTCTTTAGTGGATTAATGGTATGCATACTATGTGATGTGATGTACATTCTCAATTTTTCCTCCAGAAATATACTAATGTAGTAATCTAGCAACTGTATAGAAAACCACTTATTTATCCAAAAAATTCTGTTTTGTTAAATATCTAAATCCTTCCAAGTTTGGTGAATGAAACATGATCTCTCAGATGTTTATTCACATTTCTTTGATGGAAATTGAATATCTTTTCTTGGGCATATTATCCATTTGTATATCTTTTTTGGTATGTAGTATAATCATACATTTATGTTAAGGTAGTTGAAGTTTTTGCTTACTGATTAGTAAAGAAAACCTTTGTGAATTATAAATAGTAATCTCTTTTCAATAATATATTAAGCAAACATCATTTAATATGACAAATAGAATCATATAGTAGGAAGTCATTTAGTGTCTCACTGATTTCACTCCATGTTGTGTTTGTGAGATTCAATCATATTCTTGTGTTTAACTGTAGTTTAGTCATCCTCATTTTTATTGAATGACTATACCAAAATTTATCTTCCCATTCTACACTTGATAGGCATTTCACTTGTCCTAGTTTTTGGTTACGACATATAGTCCTGTTATTAATATTCTTGTCCATGTCTCCTGGAACACAGTGATTCACATTTCTATGGTTACACACATAGGAGTAGAACTGCTGTGTCATAGGTGCTGCCATGCTGTGTTCAGTAGAAGATCGTACCAGTTTTCTGGGGCTTGTTCCAGTTTTCCCTTGTAGCAACTATGTATGTGAGTTCTGGTTTCTATCTTTTCTCTTTTCTGAAACAATCTGGTGTGCATAGTGGTATTCCATTTTGGGTTTAGTTAGAGTTCCCTGGTAATAAAGTCGAACATCTTTTCATGTGTTTATCGACCTTGAAAACTTTTCAAAATATAAGTTCTCTTGTCCCATTATGGAGTTGCTATATCAGAATCTCTGGGGATAGGACTCAGGAATCTGAATTTTAAAAAGCTCTATCAGCTGTCAAGATTCAAATATTTACTGAGCAGAAATGCAACTTTAATTAGAATAGGAAACTAGCCAACTTGTATGATAACTAAAATAAACCAATAGAAAAATTTGGTTTTCCAAAATTTTCTTCTTTCAGAGGAATAGGAAAAATGTGGTGAAAACTTTTAACTTTTAAAATTACTCTTATTCTATTATGCATTTTGGAAGCAGTCTATCAAGACTGTCACTGGGCCCATATGTATTCTGCTTATTGAAAGACAGCTCACCATGGGTCTCTCGCCTTTCTGCATGTCTTGTGAGTAGAGGCCTTGGCAGTCCTTGTCTTGGACTATCTTTTCAAGAATATTAGTATGGTGAATAGCCTTGAAGATAGAGATTCTATCTCCCACTGGAGGAAAGAGTAGGTTTATTTACTCTCTGGCATAATAAAAATGCATGATTCCCTTTGGGGCAAAGATCAAGCAGCTTTACCAGCCATTATGAGAGATTTGAGTTCCTCTTCTGTAATACAACCTAACTTGTGTACAAGCAAACCTATCTTGATGTAAACCTATGAAAATTGAGGTTCTGGGAATTTAAAAAGTGCTGATACTCTGGTTATTGCTTATTATATCAGTGATAAAGTTCTTTGCATATGATTGAGGAGGCTAGGATCAGTAAACTTGTTGTATGCTCTTGTTAGTTTGCAAGTGAAGTATTGTAATATATTAAACATTTCTGAGGATATTTTTTAACATTTTATACTTTCCAAATTTTATCTATTCAATGGTTACAATGGGCATTGAGTAAAACATTGAGTTAATTAACTTTGACAAACTGTTAAAGATAAAATAACAAATATCTTTTAAGTTTACTATTAGAATACATATTTAAAAAAGATATAGTAAAAAATTCATCCAGCGCACTTTATGGTAGAAAAAAAAATTCTCACCATTTCATTTCATCTACTTCTTGTACTAATGCCTAAAACTCTGTGTAATTTATGCAATTTTAAATATTCTCATGTAGACAGCAAGTTCATGAATGTGCTTTAGAGATAATACAATTTATTTATTTAGTTCAATTTTAGACTAAATATTATGAATGGGACTTCCAAATTATGGTGCCTGGTTTAATGAGGTGTAATTACAGGTTCTAAGATATTTGTATGATGAGAAAAAACTTACTGTACACCATTAAGGTGTTTTATGTATGATGATGACTGACATAACCCATTATGGAATTTGAATAAGCTTAATTGTCCAAGAAAAATAATTGAAAATAATCCTTTAGATGTCAAAATAGAGCAATTTATCATATAACTCTGTCAGTTGTTATTTAATATCTTTCCTGGTTATAGATATGCCTTTTTGGTGGCTCATTAGTTATGTCACCAAGGAAACAATATTTTTAGCACTGTTCAAGATTAAACCCTTATTTCCAATGTGTGAAATATGAATTGCACAAGAACTTTGACATTCAGACAATGAAATATTATCAGGTGACTTAAGTGCTCTGCTAATTAAAGGGTAACACTGAAAATAGACATGAGAAATAATAATTTATCAGGTGTATTTTTTAATATTTCCATACACTTATATTTTGAAAAACTTCTTTAATTACTATACCATGTTATTCAACTGGGGACAGGCCAATAATAACAATTATACTTTTGAGCCTCATGTATTTTATAACTAAAGGTAATTGAGAGGAATAAGGTCAAAGAAAAACAAATCATTGGAAAATGATAAACCCATGTTAGATTAGGACAGATCAATATATGTTTCTGTGTAGCTGGTAGAAGTGAGATGCAAATTTGGTCCTAAGATTTACCAGGCAAAACAAAGATGGAAATAAAATCATTTACAAGATTTAGAGTGTTCATAAATTAAAGTCAATCATTTTATTAGAGAAACACCTCTTTTCTTGTCCTGGATATATGCAGGACTATCTCTGAGTGAGCTGTTCATTTACAAGTCCAAAAAGCCCTGTCTGGGTGGCTCAGTTGGTTGAAATGTCATCCCTCATAGCAAAAGGCTGTGAGTTCCATCCTCAGTCAGGGCACATACCTATGCTGCAGGTTTGAGTCCCTGTTGAGGTGCATACGGGAGGCAATCAATCAATGTTTCTCTCTCACATGGATGTTAATTTGTCTCTGTCTCTCTTCCTTCTTCTCTCTCTAAAAATCAATAAACATACCCTTGGGTGAGGATTAAAAAATAGTTCAAAGATAAAAAGAAAAAGCCCAACTTGTTACAGTAGTTTTCTATGAGGCTGCTATTAATACATCAGAATGTGATATACATATTCAGGCTTTCAACATTATTGTTGATGTTCAATACTAACTTAGAATAGATAAAGGAGTAGATGGACTACCTATCCTTTAGAACATCATACATAAATATTATGTCTGGCAATCAGGCTTTTGATAAGGGTTAAATACCGAATAACTCAGGGTTATATTTTCCAGCAAGAACGTGGGATCTGTATAATTTTTGAAAGAGTTGTTTGTATACTTTGGCAACAGCTGATAAGAACAAACTTAAAGTGTTCCTAAGAAAAGGAAGGAGAGTAAGGGAGTCACTTGCCTGTGTAAATGATGTCTCATTTCCTCATGGAGGAGATTGAAGGAATATACATACTCAAAACCACCTGTAAACTATAATGATCTCATCATAGAATGATAGCACTGAACATATTCTGTTTCAGTATATTTCTGAGATATAATAGTAGATTTCTACCTTAGGTTACAGGCTGCTTTTTCTCAGTCTCTGATTCATTTAGATGAAGGTATGAGCCTGAATAGTCACCTCTGGATGGTTATGGCATACCACTTCTCCACTTCACATTGAATAGAGTGAAAACTTTTCAGAAAAGTTATTTTTCATCTGCGCAGAGGTCAATTTCCTGTTTTTCCTTTTGGGTATTTTTGCTTTTGCTTTATGACTACCACTTTGAGATGTTATAGATTTACGTGTAAGGCATCCTCTTTCAGCTTCAAAGATAAATTTCTCACTGCCTCAGGAGCTCAATTGCTTTTTTAAAAATTCTACTTAAGTTCTTTTTTATTCTCTATCATCACATTACACTTACAGTTGTGCATTGGGCTTCAAACTTCTTTTAAGGCTGTTTGGGTAGAACACAGTCCTTAGGAACCTGTTGCTGCAAACTTCCCTGCAGACTTCCACATTGCCCCTAGGAGGAGGGGAAGTTAGAACTTCTTTTTTTTTCTTCCAAATTTTATTCCAATATTGAATGAATATTAACATTTGATTCTATGAAATTTCCACAACTAAAAGAATAACTGTAACTTCAATGCCTAATGAACAAATTCCATAAGTGCAATATAATATAATATATAATTTTTTCATATTAATGATTGTATTATAATGAATGCATACATTAATCAAAGTCAATTAAGATAGAATAAAGTGCAATAATAGAGCTTATCATTAGATTTTGAAATCCTCTGTTACATCACAATAATCTTTAATTTCTTAGGTCTTATGAATCTCCTGCTAACTTTAAAAAAATTTTATTTTTATTTTTTTCCTGCTAGCTTTGATTTACCAGACAGAAATAGTTAGAGTTCAGTGGTAAAAGTTGTTTCTATTTCATCTTTAGGAGTCATCCCTTGTCTACTACTGGTTTGGGCATGAGGAAAGTAAAGATTTACTTGCCTTTCTTCCCTTTTCTTCATGACCTATAAGGAAGAGTGTTGATTGGGATTTAGATAATTTCCAGGGCACTTACTATGTCAAAATTTTTAAAAAGATATGTCTCAGAGTTATACATAGGCTTTCATGAGATAATCAATCTCTTTCTTCCACTGATATCAGCTTGAGTGTCCCATTGTAATGGAGATTTCAGAGAACAGAATTTAGGCTTTGGAGGTCGAAACAGCAAATTGAGGATATGCTTTGATTTCATCTGCTTACACACAGGGAAAATGAGCTTCCCATACAGTCGGTCAAACTATTGGAGTTCTACAGCAGAATATTGGCTGTACAGTCTTCTGATAATAGCATGCCTTTTCTGCCTTGCTGTGTTTGTGACATGAGTATATCTCCATTGGAGATTTTGGAGAAAAGAGGAATGAGAATGTCAAGGGAGACTTTTAAAATTCCTGAATTCTTTACATAGTACCATCTTAATAGCACACATTAGTAGTATTCCATTATAATAAATTTTATTTGGTAATAATATCCATTGGCTCTTTCTCTGAGCTCATATCTTACTTAGTTATAACTGGATTAAGATAAGAAAGTGGTTAATAATAAGTATAAATTATCATATTATAATTTACCAATGATTATATTGGTAAATTTTTTAAATAGTGAAAACTATTAAAATAAAAATTGAATAAGTAAGGAGACTGAATTGTTCAGGTTATTGCAATAAGGAGAATACCATAGATCCAAAGATGAGACTGTCTTTTTTAAAAAAAATTTAAATTATTTTATTGTTGTTCAAATACAGTTGTCTGTATTTTTCTCCTCCCCCTCCCTCCAAACCCACCTCCCTCCCTTGCTTCCACCCTCCCCCTTCGTTTGTCCATGTGTCTTTTATAGCAGTTCCTGAAAACCCTTCTCCCCACTGTCTCCTCCCCCCTCCCCTCTGGCTATTGTTAAATTGTTCTTAATTTCAATGACTCTGGTTACATTTTGTTTGCTTTTTTCTTTTGTTGATTATGTTCCAGTTAAAGGTGAGATCATATGGTATTTGTCCCTCATGGCCTGGCTTATTTCACTTAGTATAATGCTCTCCAGTTCCATCCATGTTGTCGCAAAGAGTAGGAGCTCCTTCTTTCTCCCTGCTTGTACGTAGAATTCCATTGTGTAAATGTGCCATAGTTTTTTGATCCACTCATTTACTGATGGGCACTTAGGTTGCTTCCAGTACTTGGCTACTGTAAATTGTGCTGCTATGTACATTGGGGTGCATCAGTTCTTTTGGATTGGTGTTTCAGAGTTCTTGAGACATAATCCAAGCAGTGGAATTGCCAGGTCAAAAGGCAGTTCCATTTTTAGTTTGCTGAGGAAATTCCATACTGCTTTCCACAGTGACTGTACCAGTCTGCATTCCCACAAACAGTGCACTAGGGTTCCCTTTGCTCCATATCCTCTTCAACACTTGTTCGTTGATTTGTTTATGATGGCCATTCTCAACAGTATGAAGTGGTATCTCATTGTGGTTTTAATTTGCATCTCTCTGATGGCTAGTGATGCTGAGCATCTTTTCATGTGTCTCTGGGCCCTCTCTATGTCCTCCTTGGAGAAGTGTTTGTTTATAAAGATGAAAATGTCTTAGTAGGTGTTTTTATTCAAATTAGTATGGAATTCCTCAGAAAGCTAAAAATAGAACTGCCTTTTTGACTCCACAATTCCACTGCTGGGATTAGACCCTAAGAATCCTGAAACACCAATTCAAAAACCTATGCTCCCCAATGTTCATAGCAGCACAATTTATAATAGCCAAGTGCTAGAAGCAACCTAAGCATCCATGAGTAAATGAGGGGATCAAAAAACTATGGTACATTTACACAATGGAATACTACACAGCAGGAAGAAAGAAGGAGCTCCTACCCTTCGCAACAGCATGAATGGAACTAGAGAGCATCATATTAAGTGAAATAAGCCAGGGAATGAAAGAGAAATACAATATTATCTCACCTATAACTGGAGCCTAATCAACAAAACAAACAAGCAAGCAAAATATAACCAGAGACATTGAAATAAAGAACAAACTGACAGTAAACAGAAAGGGGGGAGGGGATAATGGGGGAAAAAGGGGAAGGGACGTCAAGGAACGTGTATAATGGACACATGGATAAAGCCAAAGGGGGGGTAGGATCGAGGATAGGAGGTGGGAATGGGTGGGGTAGGGGAGAGTGGTGCAGAAAAAATGGAGGCAACTGTACTTGAACAACAATATAAAAAGAGTTCATAGGGAGGGATAAACAAAGATGGGGTGATTTATATTTGGGACTATTTTGCAAGAAGGAGAAAAATTTAGTCAGTTATCTGAACAGGAAATGTTTTCCTCTGTAGTTAGCTAGCTCTAAGCTAATTAATCATAAGGCAAATTGTGGGAAGTCGGAAGGTCTAAGTTAGGTCTTGTCAGCAGGTTCAAGGGAAGGGGAAAACACTAGGTTAATTCTTACCAATCTGTCCTCTTGTTCAAGACCAACACTGTCTGTCTTAGGGTAACTGTAGGAACTACAGTAATTTCTGCTGGGTTTTGGGTCAAAGTATGGTGACATAGACCACATACTGAGCAATTCCTTATTGACTCTTATTGGAGACATAGCTGAAAAACCTGTGGTTCTGTGACAGTGGTCTGCAATTCAAAACAGATTCTGGGGACAAAGGATTAATTAGTGAGAACCTATTAAAAGAAGCACAAAAATAATTATAAGAGGCAATGTTGATGAACAACACCAAGATTTGCAACAAGCTGGCAACAATTTTAGTGGGTTCTAGGAAACTGATGTGGAAAAGTCCTTCAATTATAGGATAAAGAGTGTGGAGGCAATGCAGCAAATTTCTTGGTTAATATCTCATATGATCTTGTGTATGATGTAGAGGTCAGAGAATTTTTTGGAAAAAATGTGCAGGAAGTACTTCTGACCACAGCACATATACTCTCTAGAGGCTAAGATCATATGAAATGCTGGTTGTGGAGTCCTGCACTTTGACTCTCTTGATGTTCTTGAGTGAGGAGGTCAACCTTCTTTGTCACATTGTCCACAGTAATGATCATTTACTATAATGGAACATGGAAGATGCAAAAGTTTAATTTTACTGCTTGAGTGGCTCATGTTGAAATACTTCAGTGCTCTAGGCAAAATGGTGTCTAATATAGTTGCATGCAGCCTTTAAGTCATCCCAGGCACTTAACTTCTTTTCCAAAGGATGTCTTCAAATCCAGAGTAAAAGACATATTACAGTTCATGTTTCGGCATGCATTTCAGTGTGTTTGAGTGGTCATTACGAGTGGACTATTGAGACTGATGATGGAGTATTGAAGAGGACAGAGAGGCATTAAAATCAATAAAGAGGTTGAGTTAAAGATCTGATAAGAACTGATAAGATTGTTTAGGTAATATGAGTCTGTCCAATTTTGGGGGGATATACCAATAGACTCAACTTTCATAAATAAAATAGGTGTCTTTGGGGGACAACTAAGGGCAATGGAAGTGAGTTTGGCATAGCTGATCTTTGGATATAAGCAAAATACGCTAATCAGGACTTTTCAATATGTAACATTTTAATTCCTTCAGATGGTGGTGCCCCATGTCAGAGTTGTTGAATATAGGGTTGCACTTTCTGTGAGAAAATGGTGAATATTACAAGAATAGTCATTATAGTTGGTAGCATAAAAGGTATATCAACAGAAACTGAAACTGAGAAAAGGGTCTTTTGTGAAATTGTGATAGACATGAGTAAACCTCTTCTAGGAGCTGTCCAGACTGGCTTTGGATCTTCATCTAATGTATATAAAATATAATGAGTTTCCTTACATTGTGTGTGAGAAAAGAACTAAATTAATACCTTTGGATGGCTTAAGCATAAGAAGAGGAATTTGGGAAAAGATGGTTAAGCCAAGAGAAAAGAGGCAACAAAATGAACTATAGGACAGATTATAGGACTGAGTAGTCAGTTCAGTGAATATCATCAAAAAGTTTCAGAGGCTTTGTATGTTTACAGGTAAATGAGAAATGAAGAAAAAAGAAATAGTAGGGAGGGCAAAAAGGAAAAGGGAGACATGGCTCAAGCAGATATTAAGATAAATGGGTGATAGAAACATAGAATGAGACTCTGGAGAAGATATTCAGATAGCCAATAGCACATTAAAAGATACTCAACATTATTAGTAATAATTAGGGAAATGCAAATTTGAGATACCATCTCAAAACAAGAAGAATGGCTATAATTAGAAAAAATAGAAACAACTACAGGCAAAAATGTGAAGAAATTAGAACTCTCAAGCTTTACTGGTGGATGTGTAAAATGGTACATCTGCTTTGGGAAATATATCAGCAGGCCTTTAAAAAGTTAAACATAGAATTAGCATATGACCCAGCAATGCTATTTTTAGGTACATATCAAAGAGATTTGAAACATATGTTCACACAAAGAAAAACTATAAACTAATTTTTATAGCAGCATTATTCATAATAACATAGCACCAAAGTGGACACAACCCAAATGCCTATAGCTGATAAATGGATAAACAAAAATGTGGTATATCTATGCAATCAAATAGTATTCATCCATAAAAAAGGTATACTAATTTATGCTATAATATAAATGGACCTTGAAAACATGATGCCAAGTGAAAGATCCCATCAACAAATGGTCACGTACTGTATAATTTCATTTATATTAAATGTGCGGAATAGGCAAATTCATAGAAACAGAAAGTAGATTAGTGTTTTTCAAAGGCTGATGGGAAGGGAAAATGAAGAGTGACTGAACATAAATATGAAGTTCTTTTTCAAGTAATGAAAATATTCTGGAATTAGTTGTGATTGTTTCACAACATTGCAGTCATGTGAAAAGCCACTGAATTGTACACTTTAAAATGATGAATTTAATGGTAAAGTATATCTCAATAAAAATATTAAGGGGGTGATGAGGAGACAAAAGAAGAATCTGGAGAATATTAAGTGGGAGAATCCTAGGTGATCTTGTTCCAGTGCTTTGGATGGAAGCTGACCATTTTGTGATATCATCTGTTTTGTTTCCATTTCTTGGGGAAATGGTTGTACTTCATGATGTAATCTTCTGAAGCTCTTAAAAGAACATCACTTTAAGATCTCTTATTAGTGTGAATTTTCATTGGTAATAAAATTTTATTTTTAAAATTATAAAACATGAAGGTAAGGTTGTACTCATAGTTTTGCATTAATGTGGAGATTAGGAGGAAAGAATAATGCCTTTTCCCCCTGGGTTCAATATTTGCCTTTTAGTGATGTCTTCCAGAAGAGTAGGACTCTGAGATACTTTGGAAGTTTTTCAGGATGCTATATTGGCTCAGAATAGAGTCTCCTAAAATCAAAGAGAACTAGGGTTCCTCATTGGCCAGATGGTAATTATTTCATAAGGAAATAGTTAAAATTAAGTAGAGGTGGGAGGATGTTAGAAGCTGTAACCCTCCATGATTAAGGCTTAGTAAAAAGACCTTGGGTCCATAAGCCACTAAGGAGACAAAGCTTATCCTCCTGGTAGGGGCACGGCCTCTGCTCCCTTTACTTCGCCCTGCTTGGCCCCAAGCAGATGACTGGTTAGCCAATGGCGGGTAAGATTCCTCAAGGGAAGGACCACCTAAGACAGGCACAGTCACTTTGGCACCATCAGGGAAGGACTTGGGGGACTAAAGAGAAAGGGGGTAATGGACCCTCACCACTTGGTTTTGACATAGCCTGAGTCCTCATTCTAACTGTAAGAAGTCTCCTAATCTCTTGGCTGCTTGCATCCCCCATATGACTTAAGCCTAAAACAATGCCAGATGTGGGTGTGGCCCTGTGCTGGAAAGGGCGGGTTCCTCAGGGTGATCAGGCCTAAAAAAGAATGCATAAAATACTATGAAACCTGCTTTGTTAATGCCCTCAATTTAAATGATAAGGGTCCAAGCATAAAATGAGTTTGTTTCCCAAAGTATTATAGCCCTTTAAACTATCTGACCCTGACTCAGAATAAGCCCTCATAGTTCTTTGAATGTTATCTATTGTTTGACTATTACTGCCTGACAATGATTGAGCTTTACATGTACACCCTGTATTCCTATGCAAATTAAACCCAATAAAACCCCATTGAGGAACAGACTCAAGGCCCTTCTTTGAGATATCAGCTATCTTTCCTCCCCAAGCAGATCAGGTCTTGGTAGAGTTATTTTCATCTGTGGTGAATGGGGGGCCCTGTGGGAGGAGGTCCCACATAGAGGATTTAATGATCATTAGGGCTAAAGGTAAGACATCCAGCCAAGGAAGAATGAGTTCATTAAAGAGTTTGATACTTTGAGTTTCAGGGTACCATTGGTCCATTATATTTTTCTAGGGGTATGAAGGTAGTAAGGATCGTGTAATTTTTGTGAGAGTAGAAGTACTCTTTGAATATCCTGAATAACTTTGCCAGTGAAAATGGATTTCCTCTATTGTTAGAGAGGAACAGAGGTTTAGCAAAAGTTAGGACAACTCGTTTTAGTAGCAATTTAGCTACAGTAGTTGCAGTAGTCTGTTTGTAGGGAAAGGCTTCTAACCACCTACAGACTATGCAGACCATGGTTAGAACATATTTATCCCATGGGACTTTGAAAATCCATTTATTTAGGAAAAGAGGACCAGAAGGAGCTGACCCTCACCCTTGCTTTACTTTACATTTTTACTAGGATTGTTTTCATGGCAGATTAAAAATGTTGAGGCCACCTGTACAACATGAGAGCTGGAATATTGACACCAATGTCTGTGGATGAGATTTCCAAGATTTTCTTTGCTGCAGGCTTTGCTGAGGCTGAGGGCTAAATCTAGGCATGGTAAAGGAGAGACAAGTGGTCATTTGGGTATCTCCAAAGCTCACATGAGTAGATAAAATATCTAACTTGTTTCCAGTAGATTTTCAGTCTTAGGTGCTAGCAGTTGTTCCATAGTTCCTTTAAGTAGTAATTTTTGTCTCTAGGGGAGGGTAATTAATATGAATGGATTATGCAGATGGTCAAGAGAGAATTTTCTTGTGAAGCATCTATTTTACCGCATTTTTCATTCAAAGGGGTTACTTTAGTATTATGAATCTGGCTTGTAGTGTGAGCTTTAGTTTTGAGAATAATTAATTCTTTGGGTAGTAGTAAAGTTTCTATAAGTTAGCTATTTAAGTTCTGCTTTTTGGGGGATGTCCTTGTAGCTTTAATAAACCCTTTTTGTTTCCATACTGTACCAAAATCATGTACAACATCAAAACATATCTTGTGCTGCTATGCAAGACTAGTAAAAGCTATGAGATCAACACCTTGGCTGAGTTAACTTCAGGTAGAGGTTTGAACTCAGTGGGTTGTGGAAAATCTGTGATAGTATATTCTCCTTGAAATTTCCTATTTGTATGCCTGAGGCAAGTACCATGTGCAAAGAAGGTGACATCAAAGTCTCTGAAAGGAGTTTCAGTGAGGTTTGGATAAGAAGGAATTATAGGCTGTGTGTTGGTGATGTAGTTATAAAATTGTTCCTCAGGAGGAAAAGAAGACTAGATGCATTGAGGCTTAGAAAATGAGAGGGAGAAAACAGTAGGATTTCATAGGAAATGAGTTAGAGGCAGGAAATGTTGGGTGTTCTCAGTAAGTATAGGGTACAAATTGCATGGGGGTACATGTAGACCTAGTGAATGACCAGAACTATATCAGCAGTGATTTCAGTTATTTTTGCAGCATGGAAAATTTGTACAAGCAAAGAGAAATGGCTGAGCCATAGGGTCTAAATTAAGGCTAAAGTATGCAACAGGCTTTTGGTTTCCATTGTGTTTTGGGGTAAAGACCCCTAAAGCATGTCTTTCCTCTTTGTGCATAAAAACATAAAAGGCCAATGAGTAATTGAGAGAATTCAAGAGTTGGGGAAGAGAATAGAAAGGATATGAGGTTTTGAAATTCAGACATGAAGGAGAGTCCCCATTAAGAGGTTTAGGCATGGACCCTTAGCAATGGTATATAAAGGGAAGATAATAGTGGAAATGTCAGGAATACAGCTGCATCAAAAGCCAACTAATCCTATCAACACTTGGAGTTGTTTTTTGGTCACAGGGATAGGGAAATTGATGATGGTGCTAGTTCACTGGGGGGATAAATGTTACCTTATGGGAAGATGCCATGTCCTAGGTAAATGCGCTTATGGACCACATAATTGTGTTTGTCTTTAGACCCGGATGTCCCACGTGGGCAAGAAATTGGTGTATCTTGGACGTAGACAAGCAAGCTGTCAAAATCAGGTGAGGAGAGAGGGTCTTCTACATACTGGATATGAGTTTTAGGATAAGGTTAAATTTCTCAGGTTTGCATTTAGGGTCCAAAACAAATAAGTAGCATCCTCAGTAAACACCTGGGGCATTACAAATACTGTTGATTTTTCCATAGAAACAAAAAAAAGATATTGTAAATCAGGGTGCAGAGGTATGCTTTAAAAAAAAAGTAGAGCATAAGGTAGAGACTATATATGAATGGTATGGGATTAGAGAGAAGCCAGAATGGTGTTCAGGTTAGAAACTGGAAGACCATGGAATGACTCTTGTTTATTGCTTTCAAGTCTTAGACTAGTCAACATCCTTGCCAATAGTCATTTTTACTTGGAGGATGGGGTACTACAAGAATTGGATAAGTGGACTAAGTCTTCTTCGTAAAGTAGAGTTTGAATTGATTTATATATTCTTGTCAGTTCATATGGGGGTTCAGAATATCTTTAACAATATCATATACATCTGACTGTGACTAAAACTTAGAGTACTTGTTCAGGCAGGAACAAAGGTCAATAACTTTCAACTGCAGGTAAGAAAGGGTTGTGGATTGGGGGGAATTAGGAAGTGTGGTAGTTCAATGAAGGCAGGGAGGAATAAAGGGGAGCATAGGGATTAGAGAGGGAAAAGGAAAAGGGAATTCATAGAGCAAGGAGAAGAAGTAGGTGTGGGAAAGGTCTGGATTGATGCACACAAAAGGTTCTAGATTCAGGGAAGGGGTGGTGAGGTTTAGTTGGGGGTGAAAAAGGAGGCAGAGGAATGGATTGGCAGAGAGAGTAACATTTCTTAAGGGATTGTATAGGCAGAGATATTTTAGAGACATTTTCTAATTTTTTAGCCTCCTTGTACCAAAATATGCTGATCACTGATGAGAAGAGATGTTAGAGCCATTGGCACCCCATAGATGTACAAGTTTAGAAATTTCTCAGGTGTCCCAAAGAGGCCACTGGAGTTCTAAATTGTCCTTAATAGAATTCAGATGTCTTTTGGAAGTATAGACTGATCTGTGATTAGTGGTGAACATATAATTAGCAGAGGTTTTGGAAAGGGTTGAGAAGAGGATTGAGAATTTTCTGTAGCACCAAGGTTAAACAAAAGCTGGCAACAAAACAAACCAAAAGAATGCTCCAATTAAAAATCAAAATCAAATCTTTACTGTGCTCCCATGGACAAGTAAGTTTCTGAAGCACAGGGATCAGTATCTGTACTCATTGTGGGAACCTTGAATTGCCAGTCAGGTTAGGAAAACACAACAGGCTTCCAGTTTAATCTGAGTCATGGTACCAAACCATCAAAGATAGAAACTGGACAAGGAAGGAGACTCGGTTTATCCAGGCTGTTATAATTAAGAAGACACCCCACATCAATGTGTCTGAGCAGTATGTAAAACTTTTTCAGGGAGAGATAACCCAGTTCCAAAGGGGAAAATTTACAATTTGGGTTGTTTTCCAAGAAGGGGAAGCCACAGTTCACTATCCAAATAGGAATTGTTTTTCTATGGGGTTAATCTAGTTTCAGTAGAATAAACCATTCTAGTCTTAACCAATCAATCAAGAGACAAAGAAAGGGAAGTCAGAGGGTCTGAGTCTGGTCTTGTCAGCAGATTCAGGCAAAAGGAGAAAAGTCTGTGTTTTTCTTTGTCATGACTAAGGCCTCATCATTAATCTGTCTTGATAGAAGTTTATTCAACTCTCTTGCTGAATGGCTTTACAGAGTGACTAAATATCGTCATACAAATGGGATTGGGAAGAATGGGTTACAGTTATCTATATAGCCTTTACATGCATAGAAGAAAGTCTGAGGGATTCTTTTTCTCTCATACATCTAACATGATTTGTCAACAAAATCTCTTATTTCTACCATCAAAAAATACCTCAATCCTGATTATTTTTGTTGCTTCGATTGCTACAACTTTAGTGCAAGTTTCCATCATCTCTCACCTGGATTATTACATTAATTCTCTCTGCTTTTACCCTTGATGCCATATATTCTGTTTTTTTTTTTTTTTTTTTTTTTTTT